>LNAC01000225.1:1615415-1661950 GCA_002007465.1 Ailurus styani
GGTGAGTGCGCCGCGCGGCCCGGCCCCGCGATCCTCTTCCTCCTCTCCCGCTGCCGCCGCCGCTCCCTCGGCCGCCCGCGCCCTGCGCTCCGGGCGCCTGGCGCTGCTCCCCGGCGTCCGCCGAGCCAGGAGGTTCTCGCCCTCGCCGGGGCCGCCCCTCACCTGGGCGCTCGGCCTCCCCCGGGCGCCCGCACCCCGCGCCAGGGTTGGGGGCGGCAGCCGCGCCCCGCGCCCCTCGCCCCTCGAGGGTCCAGGTCGCGGAGCGCTCCCTGCCGTGGCCTTTTCCTAGCGCCCTGCAGCCGAGCCCAGCCGGGGAGCCGGACCGGAGTGCGGGAGCCGAGGCTGGGTGCGCGTTCCTTCGGCGCCAGGAGGGCTTTGCACGGGCCCCGTCTGCCCTCTAGCGAGAAAAGCGGGAACGGGTCTGCGCGTGGCGTGCCGAGCTGCTCTGGAAGAGCCGGGTGGTCGAGAGAGAGGCCCCGGGAGCGGGTGCGCGGCGGGGCTCGGCGCGAGCCGTGTGCAGGGTCGCGGTGTGTGCGCACGTTCACCCCGGTCCAGCCCTGAGATGCTGGACCTCGGATCAGTGGAGAGGGATTCCTGGAGGTCAGCGAAGCAGATAAAATCTAGCCCAGTGCCAGGAACCAGGCCGGTTCCAAATAAGTTCTCAAACTTTAAATTCAGCAGTTCTGTTTTTCAGGACCTCCTTGATAAATACGGTTAATTTCTGTTCCCAAGAGGCTCCGGAAAGCAAAGTTTATCTACATTCTTGAACCCAGTTGCTTATTGTTTATATAATAGGATGAAGAGGCAGTTGAGACTTTCTAGAAACAAATCTTGTATTTAATAATCAGAACACGGATGTGATTGACAGTTTCATCTTAGATTTCCTTAAGAGCTGATCCTTTAGATATTGTCTTGCATCTCGATTAAATACTTGCTTATGAATGAGTGAAGAAGATGCTTAAAAAAGGAGAGGAGAGGGTGAAGTATAAGGGCTTTTTTTTTCTGTCTCTGCAATGCCCAGTTGTTAGTTGATCCAGATCCCTTAAGTCACTTAAAGCACCCCCCAGCACATTTTATAAAGCAGTTCTGAAAATTTAATTCACTGGCACTTGGTAATACTGTGGCTGAGAAGATAAGCAGAAAAATTCGTCTGTTCCTTGTAGGAAGAAAACAAGATTTGCTTAGTCCTCTTATTGGCATCACTGATAGCATTTCAGAACCTGACTTACTGGCAGGGACCTTCCACAGGTTTCGAGCAAAACAGAAATTGAACAAAGAGTAATTGTTTGGCCACTGACCATTGCTGTGCATGCTTGTACAATAAGATACTGCTGATGAGATTCACCTTATTTTCTTCATGAGGGCATAATGAGATTGTCTTTACTTTAACCCTGTGTTTTGGAGACGAGGTATGAAATGGGGAGCCGAATTAGCAACCTCTGTAAGTGACTTTATTTGCTGTCCTTTCAAAAGTCATCGTGGTAAATTAAAAAGACCTTGGACGGAATCCAAACTGTAAAGTTGTAGCTATTTGTGGGGACCTTTAGGTGTTCCCCTGTCCTGCCCATGAACTCTGCCTTCAGAAGTTTCCGTGGTCCTCTGTTGGTGGTCTGATGAATTAAGGAGGGGCATTGGTTTGAAGTGGCATCCTTTTTAGGTAACAGGTTTGCGTTTTGTCAAGGGTTTATAGCAGCAGTGCCTTAGCATAGACATATCAGATAAGCAGGTAGATTTAAGAGCAAGCAGGCATTTCTGTGTCCTGCAGATCTTATCTACAAGGTAGGCAGCTATGTTGTGACGACCTAATGTTCTCCCTTGACACCGAGTTCAAGAGCTTCCTCGGTGACTCTCATTCTGCATTCTAGTCCACAGTTGTGGTTTCCTCTAAACCACATAGACTGGCGTCTTTAAGTGACATTCTCTTTCCTATCTTCTTCAGGTGCACTTGGCTCTAGGTTCTTTCTTAGTGTATTTATCTCCCTTTTCCGTCAGGTGGTCCTCCTCTTTGGGGAGGAAACTTTTACCTCCTCCAGGGCACCTTGGAGGGGGTGAAAAGTTTTATAAATCCTATAGGCCACTTAAGAATATGGATTCTTCAATTGATTTGAAAAGAATGGTCAACTCAAAACAAGCTCTGTGGAAAAGCTCATGGCATTAATAGTATTGCTTTCGAATCGGTGTTTCTCGCCTTGTCATTTTCGTCAAAATGGGGAGTGCCAGTGTCCTTGTCCTTATCTTAGAGGAATAAGTAACTGATAGGCATAATGCCTTGTGGGAGAAGCTCACAGCCTCTTTTCAGCTTTCTTTGCACTCAAGTTCTCAGGCATCCTCCCAAGAACGACTTCTGGTGCCATGACTGTAGTGTTGCCACTTGACACGCCAGCCCCGACGAGGACCTGGGAGCACACCCAGGTGTTCAAGAGCTCCTGTTTGTGTCCTGTGGTCCCACCGTTTCCCCCTTAAAGCGGCCACGGAATCTGCGTGTGCTAGATGTTACACATTCAACCACCTAGCCTCTCTTTCGATGTTAGAACATTACTTCACGACAGTCGGGGGAGATATAATGTTGAGATAACAGCCTCTCAGCCCCTCTGTGCGCTGTATTATATGCAGAGGCATAAACACATCTGTCGGAGGGAAATTTTCAGGGGAAAAAGGCTTCTTTAACTTTCATATGACATGGGTGACTGATATGTGATACATACATAGCTATGTTTCTTAGCATCCACATTTTTATACAATTAACTGAATACTGAATTGCCCACTGTTGGGGCTGCAGATGTTCAACAGAATTATCTGTTCCATAATAATGACTCTATAGGTCCTAAGCCCTTGGGCTCATTGGTTCCTCTTCTTTGCTCAAAATAAGCAAAATTTTTCTAGGCAAATCCTGGGTTTTGTAACATGGATCCATGTAGTACCAGGGGCCGTGTAATATCCTGGGCCTCCTAGATTCTAGACCTCCCATATCCAACCTCTTATTGATTTGGCTCAATAGACTCTTCCTATTGAAGCCCCCATTACAAGACCAGAGTTCTGTTTGTTTGCTTTGGTCTTATGGCTCTGAACTTCCTTTATGAATTTCCATCTGCTGATATGTTTTTCTTCCATAAAACACCACAAAGGATCCCCCCCTTTTTTTTAAATAACCTGGAACAAATTCATTATCAAGTTAAGCCACATTCTGGAACTATTGGGTTTTCCTTCAATTTTGGTAGAAGGGCCGTTTGTGACTACATGTGAAACTTAGGATAGCAAATGGGGAGCAGTGGTCCTTGTGCTCCCTGGATGACATCACCCACCTGTTTCTTTAAGTGGCTCCCTGGAGTGAAGTGCTTGTAAACATTCTTGAATGTAAAGTGTGCTGTCACTGGCAGGGCAGCGTGTGTTTACAGAGCAGGAGGAATGTCCAATGATCTCTTTAAACCTGGTTACTTCTGGCCACTGACCTTCTGTAATTACTCAAAACATTAAGTCTTACTTATAGGGTGAAATAGGATTTCTTTTGAGGAATTATTTTGAAGCAGAAAGAGTGGGAGAAATTTGGGATCCTATTCTCATACCTACAGAATGATAAACTAATAACTGATAGAAGAATGAGGAGAAAAGTAAATATATATAAATAACCAGAGAGCATTGAACGAGTATGACAATAGGGAATACCTCACTCCATGCCAAGCACCATACTGGATGCTTTTATATTTTATAATAAGGGACCTAATGTTTACTGAATATTGTAGCATGTTCTAAGAGATACTTTGTATATTTTGTCACTTGTCCTTTAGGAAGTATAAAAATGCCTTGCTATCGGACAGCAAGGAGCAGGATGCGGAGTTCTTAGCTCCATAGCTAGATTGCCTGGGTTTAAATCCTAGCGCTGCTGTTCCTTAATGGTTTTATGAGAAAGTTACTTAATCGCTCTATGCCTAATTTTCCTTATTTGTAAAAATTGCATACTAATATTATTATTATCATGAAGTTATTATGAGGCTTAAGTGAGATAATCCATGGAAGCATCGTAAGCAGTGCCCAACACGTAGTAAGTGCCCAATAAATGTTAGCTCTGTTTATAAAATGACTTCAGAAGCAAATTGTCTGTGTTTTTGCAAGGGTATTTGACATCATTTTCAAAATTTACCTTTTACGGTAAAAAAATAACTCCAAACCAGCTTTAGATTAGAGTGAGTATAAATATTAATATCTACTACCTGTAAATATAGAGAAAAGGGGATAAATATGTCAAATACGATAACTGCACATATGTATGATGAAAACGGTCCTGAATTCAGTCTAAATATTGAAAGTAGAGTGAGGTGCAACATAATTTTATCTCTGGCAGAAAAGCGTTGAGGTTTCAAGCTATGAGAAGATTTTGAAACATGACTCCTTTTCTGGCAACACTTAAGAGTTGACGCTCAAACCTCACTTTATTATGTAGAATGTATAATCTCCTCTTTGGGGACCAGTACAAATTGCAGCAATTGAAAAAGAAAGTGTATATGAACATTTTCATTGTTATCTTATTATCAAATGTAACAGTCTCTTGCCAGCAAAGAGCCCAGAATTGAGTGCAGGTGTTTCTAAATATAAATAAATAATGAACATAGGAAATCCATACTTCTATTTGTTTTCTCCCCTCCTCACCAAAGTAGTTGTATGTAGTGTTTAAGTTCGAGGAGCGTGATGCTTACCAAATCAGCATTTTATTAACATTCTCAAAGTAAGTTAAATTTGGCATTAACAAAGTCCTGATAGTTTATCATGTTCTATTAAGACAGAAGAAGACAAACTGAATGTCAGTATTTGGAGTGAGTGATTCTATTTGCTCAAAGAGACAAGTAAATGGACTTCTCATATTTAGTTAACCCTAGGGCTTTCCCCTTCATAAACAGAAAATACAAAAAAAAAATTAAATCAGGTAGTATTGGTCTAAAAACTAATTTATTTTAACCAGAGGAAAATATGTTCTAAGGTTCGTAAAAATGAAATTTCCCCAGAGGCACTAGTGATGTTTGGGACCCATCCTAATCCTGAACAGCCAAATCGTAATCCTGTGTATGAGTTTTAACAGATTCTTTAAAAAGTGAGCTACCAAAATGCCAATAGATGTCAGTGTTTGTTGCTTTAGAAAAAGTAAGGTGTTAGGAAAAAAAAAAAGCTAATTTGTTCTCAGTTTTAATAAGCTAGAGCTGGCTTACTCTGAGAAGTTTGATAAGTATTAGGACTCTGGATAACCTTGTGTACTTATGCTTTGTTAAAGAAAATGTCATATTTTCACATTCCGCTCTTCTAACTATTAAAAGATGCCTCTGCAATAAATTCCTGAAAGAATTCAGAATGTAGGCTGAAAATACACGAATCAGCACATTTTTTTTCTTTTTTAAAACGCCACAATTGTTCGAGAATGTGGTTACGTCTTGTATTTCTTTTGCACTATTCAAACTAGAACTTAATTATGCATGTATCTTATGTCACCTTCAGTAAGACTGAACATGTCCATTTTCGAGTCCAGCTCAAGTGAGATCTGTGGGCTGCGGCCCCTGGAAGGCCCAGTGATGACCAGAATTTTCTTCTTTCTTCATCTTTTGCTGGTGTCACTTTTCTGTGGCCTCCAGAGGGTGCTCCAAGAGCATCACACTGCTATTCCCCAAAGTGACTCCTTTTTGCTTTTCTTAAGTTACTTTGATATTCTGGGCAATCTGTGGGGAAGAGGAGGGCCCCGATTTCATCAGAGTTAGCTGCCTCAACTGGCATTTGTTTTCCAGTGAGACCAGATAGCCTGAATTCACTAGGAACTCTGAATGGGAGCGTCCTGGTACGCCCTTCTGATGGCAATGATGCCGTTGTCACTTGCAAGGGATATCTGTGAAATTAACTTTCACCCACACTTGTTCCTCAGAAAACCTAGCATCTCACAAACACCTTTCAGTTGCCCCTTACAGCAGTTCTTTTTGAATAGGTTCAGAGACCTCAAAGTGATTTAGTCCTATTTAGAAGCTTCCATATGTAATTATCTGCCTTTGGCTCCGGTCATGATCCCAGGGTCTGGGATTGAATCCCATATTTGGCTTCCTGCTCAGTGGGGAGTCTGCTTCTCCCTCTGCCCTTCCCCCTGCTTGTGATCTCTTTCTCTCTCTCTCTCTCTCAAGTAAACAAATAAAATCTTAAAAAATAAATAAATAAAAGTGTCCCTATGGTATTGGAAAAATGATATGAGAAAGCACCAAAATTGAACAAAGGATTTTTACTAACACATTCACTCTCATTTCTTCACACTGTCTCCTCAGCTCCTAGCTAAAATTGTTTAAGAAGCCTACTTTGATTGAGGTACACATTTTTGAAAATAGGTATGAAAGGTTAAATCCATTGGCTCATGGGATAATGTTGTAACATGGTCACCTAGTCCCTGTTACTTCCTCACGCTTGATCCCACCCAGCACGAGTCATCTTCAATTGTATTAACCCCCTGCCCTTTTGAAGTGTAGTACTGTTCATCGTGTTTCTTAAACAAGAAAGTTACTATTGGGGGCACCTGGGTGGCTCAGTCATTAAGTGTCTGCCTTCGGCTCAGGTCATGATCCCAGGGTCCTGGGATCCAGCCCCGCATCAGGCTCTCTGCTTGGCGGGAAGTCTGTTTCTCTCTCTCTCCCACTCCCCCTGCTTGTGTTCCCTCTCTCGCTGTGTCTCTGTCAAATAAATAAATAAAATCTTAAAAAAAAAAAAAGGTACTATTGGGGCACCTGGGTGGCTTAGTTGGTTAAGTGGCCGACTTTTGATTTCATTTCAGGTCATGATCTCAGGGTCATGAGATAGAACCCTGTGTTGGGCTCCATGCTCAACGTGGAGCCGGTTCAAGATTCTCTCTCCCCACATGGACGCTCCTCTTTAAAAAAAAAAAAAAAAAAGGTATTTATAATGGGAAGTAGCCTTTGTTAAGCCACAGTGTCCCAAACCTTTCATTCCACAGCTTCAAAGGCAGGCTCTTTGGGCAGCTGTTGAATTTTAGTTTCGATGATGTGAGATCAGGGAATGTTTTATTAGGTTGAACCATATGAAATGGTCAGTTTTGTAGGTCATACGTGACTATTGTCAATGTCATATAGTTTGATATTTGGATTCTCTCTTAGTTTGGCTTTATGCTTTGTGTGTGATTTTAAATAACATAGTCACGACAACTTTGAAAGCAGTCTTACAAGTTTTGGTAATTAAAAGAGGTGAAAAGTAACATAAAAAGGAATCCAGGCTAGGATATCATTGAACCAGTAGCATTTTTCTCCAATAAATAGATCAGGTCATATGATATCCATATAAAACGAATTCAGCATAAAGTCAGAGTATCAAGGCAACTAGCATTTTCCCTTGGAGAGAAGCACAGTGCATTTCTACCACGACATAGAACTTTTATTTTTATTTGACCTGTTGGAAAACCGTTATCTTGCTTTCTCTTACCCACCCTATTTCTACAGAGATTACAGAGATGTGAGGAGGAAATACTAGTGAGTGGTGAATAATCCTGGCTTTATTTTATGAGGTAATATGACAACAAAAATCTTTGCTCAGCCTCATAGTACTAGAGCAGCACAATTTTTCTAGTATTTTAAGTAACTGAATTTTATTGTCAAGTGAAAATGCATCTCATTATGAGTGGCCTATATTGCTTTATAAGTAAGGTTAAATTTAGATAAAGCCGGTTTTTTAGAAGTGTGCCTATTTGTGTTTGTGACTGTAAATCATCTGTTTGTTATATATAACCTCGTAGTTGTAGAGACAAATTGCAATTTTAAAGGTTACGGCAGCTCCTTAGTGAATCTAAAACCAATCTTTAAAAGGAAATGTCTAAATTCCAATTTGGAATGACTTTTTTTTTTTCCAGAACACATAAATCTTACAAATATAGTGAAATGTTTTGCATACCGAATGTCTTAAACTTAAGGACTCCAGAATTGAAACTTGAAATTCCTACACATTTTGTGGGTTTTTTTTTCCAAAACATAGAATTCAACCTTACATAAAAAGTTTGAATACTGATTATACATAGAAACATTTCTCTATTAATGCCTTAAGGTTTTGTAACTTAGAGTTTATTTTTTATCTGTGTAGTAGGTCATTTATTTAGGAATTTTCATTCACATATAATAGGAAATCACACTTACACGTGACCTGATAAGAATGCATCCAAAAATCAAAGAAGAAAAAAAGTGAGGGCGATAGCAAATATTTAAAGGAAAACAAATGTTCATGAGAAGAGAGCTTTCTTCTATGGAGATAAATGTATGTGTTGCTACTTAATGTTTAGAAATATGTGTTTTGTGAATCAAATGTTCTGTCTGTTCTTAAGTTTATCGGGACTTAGAAGGGTTTCTGGTTGTCCTTAAACTTGTCTCTTCTCCCCTCTCTGCCTCTTATTCCTCAGACTTTCTTTCCTATCAGAGGACAATTTGAGAAGACGAGGATTCATAACTTGCTCTAATAGTAGTGATGTAACGTCGACTTGAAGATACGGGAAGTCATTTTGAACACAGCACACTGGTTTTCTGTCGACAATGTGAACATTTGTGTTAATGTTTCACATGGTTTAGTATATGAAAAAAGTTGTTTTTTTGGACCTTCCCTTTTCCCTCCCTTCCCTCTCAAACTTGGAAAGTGTACTTTCCAATTACGAGTTTGAGTTTATACTATAGCAAAGGTTACAGATTTTTAAATGAAAGGGTCGTTTTGTGTTTGTGTTGTATAATCATGTAATGTGCGAATATATAGCAAGAAGATTTTTTTGGATGGAGGCCAACGTCCTATCCATTTGTAACTTCAGTTGGGGTTGAGCTGAGCCTAAGACATGGACCTATGTAGCCAGCGTTTAAGTGAAACCCAAATGAACACTTTATGTCATCATTTTGATGACTCTGTGTCTTCTCTCCAAACCCGCTGGAGTGATGGACATACAAAATAGGCATGGCATCTGGACCTATGTATTCCACAGGGAATGGGATGAAACAAAATCCCTTTTAAAAGGATACACCTGGGGCCAAGCCCCCCTGGGTGTGGCCTCACTCCTGCCCCTCCAATCTGGCCTTCCCTAAACCAAACAATATCCTGTCTTTGGGCAGCACTCCAGAACTGAGCAGCATTTTGCATTCTCCAAAAATTATCTGGCTATTCACCTCAAAAGTAAAAATCCCTTTTCTGAGGTGTGGCCACTAAGAAGAAACATTCGCTCTGTTTTTTTCCTAACTAGCAGGCCAAATGAGAATTCCTATATTTAAAGATAGTGCAGCTCAGAACACAGCAGTGGGAGAATTTGACTGAGCAGCACCAAGCAGAGGGTTCTGGGGCCCCCGAATACTGGCCTGGCTTTCGGGAGTGTTGCCTTCCTCCTGGGGCGGAGGGGGGCTGCTTCGGTTCTATCAGAGCACGGCTGAAAGGAAGGCTCTGGTCTGTGCTCCCCTTGTGCAGATGTGAGCCCAGACTGTTGGGCCTCTCCCTTGTGGAACCCGGACGGGACGGGGACGGAAGCTTTTAAGCCTTACTTTCCATGTGTACACAGTGTGGAAAATTGTGTGTAATTCATGTGGTCGTTCTGAGGAGTAGTGTTTGGGATTGTGCTTGGAACCAAGTTAGTTTGAAGTGGTTTACTGGGTTTGAACGTTAATAAAATCTTAAGTATTTTTTCCATGTTCATCTAACGGTATCTTCTTATGTGTATGTCTGTATCAATGTTGTCCGAATTTTAAGCCTTCGGAGAACAACTTTATAAATATAGGCTGTGCATCTTTTCACGGGGTCTTATACACAGGCTCTTGTAAATAGTTATCACGTTGTTGATAGAACATATCAAGTACTTATTTGGTATAGCTTCTATAGCCTTGGACCATTGGTAAGAGTTAGGCGCCAGATCCGTAACACATTCATGAAAAGATGAGCGGATATTCTTAACCTGAGGTTTATCTTGAACTTTGACCTATAGATAAACTCATTTTTGGAGACTAGAGGAACACTAGCGGTGATATTTTAATGGATTGGTATAATAGTAGGTTACGGAACTTGTATTTTAAATAATAGACACACACCCTTACTCTTCTAAAATATACGACAATTAGTTCTTCTATCTAACATTTCCCTTCCTTATCTCTTATGTCTTGATGTTCAAGGGTAACTTGTATTACCTAATAAAATGCTTTGCAAATGAATATTTATAGGATAAGTGAGAATCATTTTTCTATATATGTCTATTAACTCTTGTGTTTCTTGAGCTAAGGGCTAGATAACTGTAGTGATTGATTGATAAATTGATTTAACTGGACTACATTGTGTTGTAAGGTATACTAAGTTCATTGTCTCACTAGATTTTTCATTTGTATATTAAGTTGACCTTATTTGTGTATGTATCAAACCTGCTTTTATATTTTTCTGGTATTTTCTGTCCTCTCTGCCAACAGAGTGACAGTATTTGTGTTAACCACAGTATTTCATTCTTTAAAATTATAGTATTCTCTATATTCTCCACTTTAAGTTATTTTTAAATAAATAAAAATAGGGAGCCTGGTGTGAAGCCCATGAAGTGGTAGATTTTTATAGACAGTTGTAATAGCAGTAATATTAAAAATAATTGTCATCTCTTTCTGAGAAAAATATTGAAGGCTGGTATATTGTCCCAGAAAGATTAGTTCAAATACAAAAAATAGATTGCAATTATAATTTGTTTTAGTGAGGTCACCTTGCTGTATACTCAGAATCTTCCCTGGTGGGTAGTGGGAAGGAACAGCTCATGCATTATCCATTTTGGGAAAGAGTTCTATATACAGGAATTATGGAAATGAGCTAGTGGGTTTGTCAAGAGAAAACCAATTATTTGAATACTGGGTTGAATGGAAAATGAAATACATAATTTTCCATATATTAAATTGAATAGAAATGGGAGACGTGTGTCTTAAGGGTTGTGTTTTGTTTTTGTTATTTTTTACATGTCAACCATATTGTGTGTTCTCAGTTGACCTTAACCTGACAGGAAGGGAAAACGTCAATAAAAATAGTTATTTTATATCTTTAACATCTGGAAAGCAACATTAGAATTTTAAATGTTGTGTACATTATTTGCACCTCATCAAAAAGGACTGGGGTCCACTTCAAGAAGGCCGAGAAGACAAAGGCCATGTATTATCTTTACTCAGGAAGTAACGATATGAAGAGTATAGTCCCCAAGACCTCTGTGGATTTATTCTTCTCTCAGATCAAATCTGCACCAGACTCCTTCTACCAAGAGAGTCCAAGTTGGACATGCACGGTGAAAAAAATGTCACCCCTTATGTTATTGCACTGCATACAGAATATTCGCAAAACTTTAAAAGCTCAGTGAAAGCTTTGGTGAAAGCTTTTTACCTCCGATTTTGGTGACTTCGGTCACACTCCGTAAGGTAAAGACGTGCTTCGGTGCTTCCCTCCACCCTCCACTGAAGGTTAGGTTTCCTTCACTCCACCTCTTGAAATCATGATGAGAAGGCGGGACACGGCCATCTTGCCGCTTTGCCCCGATGCACCAGGAGGGAATAAATCTCCCGGGGGAGCGGGGGGGGGGTAGCAACTGTCTTACGGGGACATGCAGTTAGACACGCCTGTTGGGAGAACGTCAAGGCGCCTGTGCCTTCCCACACCGGAGGACTTCATGACAGAGGCCGCCGCCGAAGATCTGAATGCCCTTTTTGTCATTTTAGATGCGTGATTTTACGAAGTTACTGCTGACCTTAACACAGATGCCCTTCTGGGATTTGTCTCGGTGAAACTTAGCAGCAGCTGGACGGCACGGTTCCTGAATAATAAGTTACAACTGCACCCAGAGAACAGTTCACTCATCCCGGGTGGTGGTAACAGTTCTCACATTAACCGAGAGAGAGAGAACTCTTTGGAAGGTTCACAGTGTTTTGCTCGTATTGGTGTGTCGACTCCCTGTAAAAGAGAAAAAAATATTTCTATATTTTATAGAGCATCTAGTTTTGGGTTATGAATACAGCAGGTCTTTGTTGAGAACTCCCTGGAGAGAAATTAAGTGAATAATGGACATCCTTAGAATTGTCTTTTGTTTCATGGTACCTTTGTAACTAAAAGCCTCTTCTTTAAGTAATGGTGGCAGTTTCATGGAAGAAAGTCACTCTATTTCTGGTCCCCCAAAGAAATAAGAAGTGGGAAATATACATACGGATCTGTATACCCAAGTACTGAATTTGCACATTGCCTAAATAGGTGGTTCTGTGCTTCCTCTGGGTAGAGTCTTGCTTTTTAATTACTTTCAAAATGTATGAGATAAGAGTTTGCTAGAACTATCTTTTATTTTCCTTATTTATTTATTTATTTATTTATTTATTTGACAGAGAGTTAGAGAGCACAAGCAGGGGGAGCGGCAGACAGAGGCAGAGGGAGAAGCAGGCTCCCCACTGAGCGGGGAGCTGGATGTGGGGCTCCATCCCAGGACCATGGGATCACGACCTGAGCCGAAGGCAGATACTTAACCAACTGAGCCACCCAGCGCTCCCTAGAACTATCTTTTAAATGATCAGATAGGTTTGCTTTTTATAGGCTTGCTTTTGTGATTATTAGTCCTATAAATATATTTCAGGAGTTAATACAAGTGCAGAGCCAGTAAACTCTAAGGACATCAACACACGTATGTTAATAGATAACTTTCTACATTCTGTCACCTTATTGTCTATAATACAGTAAACATGCTTTGAATATTTTATTTCTCTGAATATTTTATTATCTTTGAATATTTACGTTTGCTTATAGGACAGAGGTCAAAACAATCTCCGTTCTATTTTGAGCATTTTATTTTGTTATTCGTATATTTTAATTTTTAGAATTTTCATCTAGATGACTTTTAACTGAGTGACCATAGATGCACATTTCTGCATTTCACATCTGTCGACCGTAAACGCCATAAGGTCATGTCTGTCTTGTGCATTATCATATCACCACGGACCAGCACAGTGCTGGAAGCATAGTCGTTGCTCTCAAGAATTTATGCAGTGATTGAATGATAAGACCTTATTGCTAATTTGCCTAAAACAATGAGTTGTGGGACTCTATGGGTAGCAGTTTAGTTACTATGTTACCATCGGTCAAGAAAGTATGAAAGCAAATGAACGGTATCAGTTATTCATGGATTTATTCCTAAATTGACCATTCATTATGTTTCTGGTTTAAATTTGCACGATTTATTTTAAAGCTCTCAGTCAGTAATAATCAGTGCTTAAATTATTCAAACTAGTGAACAGAAATTAGAGGTTTGTTCAGTCTACAATTCTTGCTAACCTAAAATGTTTTTGTTATCTTTTAAGTACATAATAGGCAGTGAAGAAATTAAGTAAGCTGATACAATTTCAGGAGTTAATAGTTGTGAATCTCAGACTATTTCCTGGAACATAATGCTTGCTACATTAAAAGTTTGCGTTCTAAATAAATAACCATCGCTCCTGGTAAACAATGAAAATAATCTTCAACAGGGCGCCTGGTGGCTCAGTGGGTTAAAGCCTCTGCCTTCGGCTCAGGTCATGATCTCAGGGTCCTGGGATCGAGGCCCGCATCGGGCTCCCTGCTCAGTGGGGAGCCTGCTTCCTCCTCTCTCTCTCTCTGCCTGCCTCTCTGCCTACTTGTGATCTCTCTCTGTCAAATAAATAAATAAAATCTTTAAAAAAAAATAATAATCTTCAACAAAATTAGTACTGCCTAAACAGTCAAATCTTAGATATGACTAAATTAGTCCTGGGAAAAAAAATCATAGAATATTAGAGCTAAAAAAGGTGATTTTAGAGGTCATCTGCTTGACTCACATCTTTTTAGATGAGGAAGACCGCAAGGTCCCAACGGGAACCTCAGTCCTGGCATTAGAACCGGGACATCCAGACTTCAGGGTAGTGATTTTAATTACTAGGATGTCATACTTTCAGATCTAAAATTGGCCCTGTATGTGAATTCAACCTCACTTTTATAGTGCTTTGGGTGTGATTATGCTTCTGGAGAAGAAAGACATATTTCTGTGCCATCATATAGGAGCTTGGGTCCATCACTGGTATGATTTTAATTATTTTGGGGGTTGCAGTAAATGTAAATCAGTCAGACCTTTATATCTATTTGTTACTTGTTACGGTAACTTGTACCCAAGTGGGTTCAATAAATATTGACTGACAAGATGACCAGTAAAGTAAGTAGTCCTAATGTCATAATATGGAAAGGAGGGTAATGGGTATGTGTGTGTGTGTGTGTGTGTGTGTGTGTGTGTGTGTGTGTATGTGTGTAGGTATGGGTGTGAGTTCTCTCAGTGTTCTGAAACTTTGCTAGCATGGACGTCTTAATTCAAGGGGTCCTAACAACAAGAAGGATCTCCGTGGGCCTTCTGGATCCTCTTTGTAGAAACGATTTATGTGCAAAAAAGAATCGTGAACACCTGTGCCTTGATAGCTGCTCTGAGACCAAGTCACTCACTTGCATCTGCGAGCCACTGACCACTGATCACAGTGACATTTTATCGCTAACAACCTGAATTATCTCTGACCCAGAGACCTAGGGGTCAAAGGTCTCTTGGTCCATTATTAAATTTCCAGAGTGGCAGTTCAATTTGCATTAGGAGGTTTATTTATATTTATCTATTTAACTTGTTTGGAGGGGCAGAGGGAAGTGGGAGGAATGAGAGGTATATATGCTACTGTTTCCCTCTTAGAGGATTATTATTTAGTCCCAACCTTCATCTGTAGGATTTGGGATCCAAAAGAAAGGAAGGTCCCAAAGACTTAATACATCGTGATTTTCATCTGGGCCTGGCATGGAGTGTCCTAAAAGTTACTGGGAACTGTCTTCAAGCCAGAGCTTCACAGAAAAATGACACTCTACCGGTTACAGCAGGGAGGAGCTCTGCCTTGAGCCTTTGAGGGTGGTGGAAACTCAAGGTTTGCTGATTCATATTCTCACATTAATGAGGGACTTAAGTAGTGGTTAGAAAGGGACTGAAGAGTTCATCTGGAACCTATCCCAGGACCTGGGAGGACAGACATCTGCTGATTCCCAGCCAGTGGCAGATTGGAAGGCTCTCTGGGTTGTAACCAGGAGGTGTTCCTGGGCCAGAGCTTGGAGGGCTGGAGGTGAAAGCCTGGCTTCATTGTGTGTGAGGCTGAGCCTCTAACACTGTAGTACGCATTCACCTCCTGGGAGGAAGGGGGAGGCAGGAACCACAGTGGAGGAGCACCAGTGTGTTGGTACGGAAAGGGCACTGTTCGGGCAGGCGGGCTGTCAAGAGAAAGGAGCACTAAATTCACATGGTTGGGGCCCTCACTTAAAATGGCTGGTCCTTTCGGCTCAGGTCATGATCCCAGAGTCCTGGGATCAAGCCCCACATCAGGCTCCCTGCTCAGCGGGCTGTCTGCTTCTCCCTCTCCCTCTGCCTGCTGCTTCCCCTGCTTGTGCTCTCTCTCTCTCTCTCTCTGTCATATAAGTTAAAAAAAAAATCTTTAAAATGGCTGGGCTTGATATCCTTGTCTGATAATTAAGATAAAGATAGATTTAGATGAGGTGTAAAAAGTTTAGATGTAAAAGCAAACCGAAGTGAGTATTTTATTAGGTCAGTGGTCTCTACAAGGCTGTCCTACCAAATATTTTGTCATCCTCTCCTGGTACGTTTTTACTCAGAGGACTTAGTAGTGAATACTTTTTCAGAAATCCTAAGGTAGTTGAAAAAATCATAACCTTGTAAGGTCTAGGCAAGTAACAAATTGGTTTTATGTAGCAAACAGTTTATCTTCTATAGGATTTTCCACGGGTGAGCTAGTAATGTGGTTAATGTATCCAGCAAACACCGAGATTTGTTTAGGTATGTGATTATTTAGGGAAAATATAGAACATGATAAATATATTTATAAATGGCTAGTACAGAAGCTATGAGTATAATTCATGTAAGACTATGAATTCTTATTAGAAACGGTACTGGCTGTGAATGTGATATCTCAGATACTCCTAATGCAGTGGTTCCCTAAAAGCATATGATACAGAGTTATGGTATTTAACGTGTACTGAGGACCCAACGTATGTGAAGGAGTAAAAAAACAAAGGCAAGTTAGACATAGCCTTTTTAAAAAATAATTAATTAGTTTACTTGAGAGAGAGCCTGCCTGTGTGTGGGAGTGGGGGCGGGGGTGCAGAGGGAGGTGATCTCCAGCAGACACCCTGCTGAGCAGAGACCTACTCAGCTCAATCCCCCCAACCCCGAGATAGGATCTGAGCTAAAATCAAGAGTGCAAAGCTCAACCGACTGAGTCACCTGGGCGCCCCAAACTAGACACAGCTTTTGAGAAAACCTTGGCATGGTTGCTTTAAAAAATTATAAAATTTTGTTATTTTTTTATTGGCTTATGTTTTTTCAAATTTAATTTTGGCTTTTCTCCACCATTAACTTTTTGTATAAGATACTTTCTTTTACTTTCTGCAGGCTACAGGCTCTGTATATTTTCCAGAGGTGCTATTCTACACTAACGTTCTCAAGAAGTGTCTTTTAACCCTGTGGATCATCTTAACAGAAAGATCATAATACTAAGTTAATTTATCAGACCATGTTTTTTTTCTGTGCGGTTAGCCTGAATTTTTATCAAGCTATTAATTAAAAGGATACCTCTTAAAATTTCTATCACTAGATTCCCAAGTGTATCTGTTCTCCTCTTGATCAAGCAAGTATTTACTAGAAAAGTAGCAGACTGCTTTTTAAATGAAGTGGATTAGCCGTGATTGTTACTGTGATCCTGTATGGCAAGTCCTTTTGATTGCCTTTTTAACATCAAAATCACTGAGGCCCGAGCTCAGAGACAAGCAAAACATTCTGCCATTTCACAATTGTCAGTCAAGTTTTGTTGGCAGGGTTTAGTGTACAAGTGAATAATCTGAGAAGTACGTGAACTACCTTTATTTCTCAAAAACTTCACCCAAAAGAAGAGTGAGCAAGGCACCAGGTGCTTCATCAGTGGCCTCAAGATATATTTAAGTGTATCATCTAGAGGTTCATTTATTACCAGGAAAGAATCAATTCCACTTACTCTTCTCTTTTTCTGTGGCACAGCTCCAGGAAGGTATTTTAATTGATTGGTGGGAAGATTTTAACACAGACAAAACTTATAAGCCAAGCACCCATTATTTCTAGTAGAGCGGCTTTACCACATTATTGGATAATAAAGCTAAAAGCTGCCAAATGTTTCAGAATTATTTTCAGAAATTTACATCCTCTTTATTCCCATTACCTTGAGAAAGAGTTCAGAGAAAGGGCTTAGTCAGCATGCAATTATAGTATTAGATAAAATATACAGTTTGCTCTGAAACCAAGATGCAGCTAGTTGTCTGCACTTTAATCAATCGAGAACCCGGAGAAGTTAGTTGTCACTCTAAGTGCCACTCCTTTGAAGATAATCTGCTTGCTTCTCTGGATGCTTTTAAGTATTTCTCTCTTTCTCTTTCTGTCTTTTGTTTCTTTTCCAGTTTCACTATGATGTACTTGGGTATGAATTCCTTTTTATCCTGCTCAGTATTCCTTGGGCTTCCTGAACCCATGCATTTGTTTTATTCTGGGACATCCTCACCCGTATCTTTTCAAAGACATGCTCTACCCATTTCCTTCCCTCTTGGAACATTCATTCATTTATTCATTCATTTTTTAAAGATTTTATTTATTTATTTGACAGAGAGAGACACAGAGAGAGAGGGAACACAAGCAGGGGGAGTCGGAGAGAGAGAAGCAGGCTTCCTGCAGAGCAGGGAGCTCGATGCGGGGCTCAATCCCAGAACTGTGGGATCATGACCTGAGCCCAAGGCAGATGCTTAACCGACGGAGCCACCCAGGCGCCCCCTCCTGGAACTTTTATACTTAAAAGTGTGTTGGAACTTCTCTCTCTCATGACCCAGTTCTGTTTTCCTCTCTTTCAGATTTCCCAACATTTGTCTCCCCTCTGCTCTTTCTTTTCATCTGTCTTCTGCTTTGCTTATTGTCCCTTCTGCTGTGGACAGTCTGCTGTGAAGACTGTCCACGAAGCTTTTCATTTTAATTCTTGTTTTATTTCTAGCTGTTTGATTTGGTCCATTTTCAAATTTTCTCTGCTGCATTTTATATTTTCCTGGTCCCTAAAGATAATTTCAAGTTTGTTATGCATTTCTTTTAGCAGAATAAGCATATTTGTTCCATAATTTGTGTTTGGGGATTTTAGTATATGCTTGTCCTCACTCAATGCCTTGTTCCTTTCTGTGCTTGGTTGTCTCTAACTCTGTGCTGTTCTTGCTCAGGAAAAGTGATCTATGGCATTTCTCAAGGCATAGGATGAAACAGCATGCATGCTTGCTAAGAAGGTTTGTGTTTGTTCTTGCTGGATACCTGGGACCCTACCAAGTTCATGGCCTGAGTTCCAAGGTCAAGACAATGTCCCTCAGTTCTCTGGGGCGAGAGAGATGGTAGGTTTTATTTTTGGTTACCTATAGGTATAGATTTTGGGGGGGTTCTCCGTAAGTATAGCCCTTTGGAGTCCCAGCCTAGTTTGAAGAGGATTTACTGTAAGATTCTGCACTTCGGGCAGGCCCTGGGACCTTGACTGCCGTTCACTTCCTCAGGATGGACAAATGCTCTTAAAGGAAATGGGGTTGTGTTGTCCAGGCATTTTGCTTATATTTCTGGGTTCAAGATTTTCTTCAGAATTTGTCTTGAAAATTCCCTGTTTTGTCAAGCTGTTTGAAGATAATGTTTATTACAATTAACTTACCATTTTTAGTTGTTTGTAGCAGAGGGTTATTTTGAAAAACTTAAAACTAAAAACTTCAGGGCAATATTAATTCCTTTCAGGAGATGTGTTGACCTGAAGAGTGCTCGGGTTAGGTGTTTTCAGAAGGTAATATTTTGAGGATGGATTGACTGGTTTTGTTTACCTTTAGGATCTAAGCAAGCTTA
Organism: Ailurus styani; assembly: GCA_002007465.1. NCBI lineage: Eukaryota > Metazoa > Chordata > Mammalia > Carnivora > Ailuridae > Ailurus > Ailurus styani. The sequence continues at coordinate 1,634,365 of LNAC01000225.1, forward strand.
TATCTGGTTAATTTTGAGTTAAGGAAATCTCTAAAGAAATGCCTCAAGTGGAGGTAGGAGTGGACTTTATGAACCAAAAAGTCGATGGGTCAGTCCTGGTAATTTCAGTGAAATACCCAACACATCATCAGACAAGGGCTGAATCTCACTGAATGTAGTTGCTATGGTTACTACTAAGTTTATAAGAGAAGGGGCAAGACTTTGCCAATGTAAGGAATCAGATTTAAACAAAACAAAACAAAACAAAACAAAAACAACTTTCTGGTGTGATATCCTTAGTATGTAAGAAAAAACAATGAAAAGTAGGTGACTTGACCAAGGTCCCAGAGTAAAAGCCACCTGATGTCTCTGTAGGTGAGCCTGAAGCTCCACTTTCTGCCTGGGACTTAAAACCTTCACACGTCCATCCTTTCCCCCCCAACGACCCCCCCTCCCACGACTGTGCTCTGTTGCTCTAGCGCCCTGAAGTTGCTGATTTCCACTCCAACAGCAGCTGCTCCGGCCGTCCCCAATGCAAGTGCCCTATAAAGTCCCCGAGGCATGTGTATTTCAGACTAATAGTTAGCAGAAGTAAACACAGGCATCTTGGCTTTTGAGTGTCAATTGAAGAAATTATTATTTCTCTTGAATTGGCAACGTGTGCTGTCACTGCTGCCCATTCAAGTTCTGGGCAGAAAGTAGATGTGACGTTTATGAAGGGAGCGTGGGGAAGCAAAACAGCTGTGGGATGTGGGGAAGTGACTGGATTCTGGTAATCATATTTGGCAGGTCAAGGGTGAGATTTAGCCTGACGAGCTTTTGGACTGTACCCTGGGCTAGCAAAGTAGTGTGAAAATCAGCTCCAGGTGTTTCCGTTACTCTTAATGCCGAAGTATTATTAAAGCGCACAAGAATACGTTTTAGGACAAGAAGGGTAAGGGATTGGTCACTAACTAACTGCCCAAGAATCACCTATTTGTAACAGAGCTTGTTCTCTCTTGACCGTTGCTCCTGCCTGGTAAAAATACACCATAAATCTCCAGGGCTTGTTTTAATAGTTTAACTTTCCTCCAAGTGAGCTGTTAACACTTTTGTCTTCAAGAGAATGCTAACTCAGATGAACCTCTTTGAGCTTTTTATAAGGTTTATGCTGCAGAATTTGGACTTTACATTGGCATATCTATAAGTCCCTACGTTGAATTTGAGATGAAGGAATTTGAAATCATTATGCTTATTTAAGAAATCGCAAGCATTACCAAATGACAAGTGATAGAACGATGCTTTAGAAATAGGCCCAAGTACTAAATATAGAAGTTAGAGCACCATGAGACATTTCGTATGAGATGCTTCTGACGGTTGGAATGATGGTTTGGAACTTTGTAAGTCAGGATCGAGAAAGGATGAAGGGTAATTGACAGTGCCATTTAAGACAGGTGTTTCCTTATAACTTTTGCTTATTTTTTCTTAACTCAGAATTTTCAAGGGTTACTCTTTAAAATTTCTCCTGCCGGGCAAAATTGGCTGAAGCTCAACTTCATGTATGTGTAGGAGGAAGCAATTCTTAATCCGTATAGGGGTTTAGAACTATTCCTTACTTTTACTACAAGAAAATAGTTATGTCTTTCTTTGACATGTAATTGTTGCATTGGGGGTGTCTGCGAATGCCCCATGACTTTGCCACCTAGGTCTTTCCCGTCACTGCCATCCTTTCGTTTCTCCTTACTCCTGCCCAAACACAAAATCAAGGGAGGACATGTTTTGTTAAACTTTGTAATCGTCTCTGGCGAATGCCCTATTAGGGCAGATCTTAGTCCCGCAGAGTTTTTTCTGGGAATGTGTTTCTCTCTGGGCAAAAGCATGGTTACAAGTTAGAGTGAAATTGACAGGGAGCGTATCTTACACAACTGTACTTATTTAAGCCTGGGCCTTATGTGTAAGTAGAGCTCAGTAAATAGCAAACACAATGGTGGATTTCCCAGTTGAAGAGACCACATGGACAAGGCTGGAGTCGTAACGAGCAGTGACCTCCAGCTCTTCCTGCTACCGCACTCCCGTGCCAGCCAGTGCACCAAGTCTCTGTATGACTCCTCTGAAACTCCTCTCAAGGAAGACCTCTGCTCTTCAGCCTCACTCCTTGTCTCTTGGTGCTTGCTTGGCTTCTTAAAAATTGGCTCACTTCCTTCACCATTTCCTTCTGTCCCATTCCCACGTCTAGTTCGTTCTCTGCTGCTGAGAGTTACTGTTTCAAAGTCGAATTGGACCACAGCCCTTTGCTTTAAAAGCATTCTCACGGTCTCTTTACCTCCAGGTTGAAGTTCATCTTTTTAAGGGTGACACTGTAGGGCCCCTCAAGTCATGATCGGCCCCCAGGCATTTTCAGGCTTTTCCGCTGTTCCTCTTCCCCTCCAACCACACACTTGCGCTTCAGCGCCACGGTGCTAGCTGTCCCTCTAGCAGCAGTGTGGGCTCATAGTTCCGTTCCTGTGGTCATGCGGTTGCCTCTGCCTGCAAGGTCCTCCTCCCACTCTCTACCTCTCCAGTTCTCCCTTTTCCCTGAAATTTAGCTGACGTCCCCTCCCTTCAGAACCTCTCCAGACTTCTGCACAGTTCCGTCTTCTCTTGAGCCTCCGTGCTGCTCTCTCCTCTGTGCCTCTATCCTGATGCGTTTGGCTTATCGTAAGTTTTAAAAAGTGTATTCCCTCCTCCCTCTCCCGATGAGGAGATCTTTAAGTATCCAAACCCAGTATCAGCAGGCACAAGGGTCCCCATAAGTGTTGACGAATGAGAGTATCTAATTGATGGTTACCTTGTGGAACCCGCGGCCCACACCTTCCCTCGAAGTTAGCCCTGACGACTGCGGTCCGCTCTGTTGTCATTTGTCACCTCTTGTTCACATTCCAGTAATATATTCAGGGGAAGGTCTACATAAAGGTCGTCTGAGAAGCCCCTCTCGATCTACAGAATCCAAGCTTTTTCCCGGTATGGAAATCTATGTCAAATAGAATTCTTGGCTTGGGCATTTATGTCTGAGTTTTGGTCAGAGGAATAGCCTTCAGTCTTTAGGCATTATCCTCACTCTTCTGTAGTTTTAGGAAATGAAGACTAGCTGTCATTATTGTTTAATCTTATATATTTTTAATATCAGTTTTTTTCTCAAGATTTTATTTATTCTGAGAGAGAATGTGAACACGAGTGGGAGGGGGAGCAGAGGCAGAGGCAGAGGGAGAAGCAGACTCCCCACGGAGTAGGGAGCCCGATGCGGGACTGGAGCCCAGAACCCTAGGATCATGACGTGAGCCAAAGGCAGACGCTTAACCAGCTGAGCCACCCAGGTGCCCCAGTTGTTTTTCTTCCTTGTTTCTGGATGTAGAAGACCCGGTGCGGTCTGCAGGGCATCACCTGGAAACTCGATGGCAGTGCAGATCCTCTGGCCTCACTACCGGACCTCCTGAATCAGAAACTCCAGGATGGGGGCTAGGAACCTGTATTTTTCACAAGCCCTTTGGGTGATTCTGATGCTTAGAGATCGTCCTTACGGGAACCCTGTTCAATATAAAATTATGTGTGACTGAATAAGTCAGAAGAGTTTTTGGAAAATAATACCCATGTCTAGAGACTACTGTGATTATATGGTTTCAGCAAATTGGGCCAAACAAATTGTCATGTGCATGCAATGCCTTATGTGCAGGGAATTAAAAAAAAAAAAAAGGTAAATAGGCACATGAGTAATCCATCCAAGAACTATGTGACATAGAATCAGAGATGAAAATTCTTGACAAAGACAAAAAACCAAGTCTTTTTCAGTACCCTGTGGAGGTAGTAAAATTATACATAAAGACCAAGATGTGCTTTTAAGTGCCTATGTGCATATGTGTGTGCATGAATGTGTGTGTTTTCGCAACCCATGTACTTTAGCAATGCTATGGTTAAAGGACTGGAGAGTCAAGAGTGCCTCTGTAGGAAACTATAATCTTACTGTTTGTTTTATTTTCTGTTTTCCCCTTTAAAAAAGAAAACCTTTTGCAGAAGACTCATCATGTTCAGTATCTATCAGAAAAATTGTATGAAAACTCATTATTGCCAGCGAAGCACTTACCTTCCTTTTCTCATTTACTCTTTTATTGTATTGTTTTCAGGTTCATTTTTTTTTAAAGATTTTATTTATTTATTTGACAGAGAGAGAGGTCACAAGTAGGCAGAGGGGCAGGCAGAGAGAGAGGAGGAAGCAGGCTCCCCGCCGAGCAGGGAGCCCGATGCGGGACTTGATCCCAGGACCCTGAGATCGCTACCTGAGCCAAAGGCAGAGGCTTTAACCCACTGAACCACCCAGGCGCCCTCAGGTTCATTTTTTTATGACTTTTTTTTTCCATAAATCATCGTGAAGACAAGCTTGTGTTGAATCACTGGTTTATTACAGGAAATTTGTGTGTTGCTTTGTTCAGCAAATAATTATCAAGCACTTACTCTGTCCTTTGCATTGTGCTGCATGCTGGAAATGAACAATGACTGGAATAGACATGATTCTTACCTGTGCGGAGTCAGTGATTTATATTCTATTGATACTATGGAGTGCTCTTTAACAAAACCCTTAGTTTTCTACATAAACTCCAAGAAGAGTTGGCCTTGCTTTAAACTTTTTGTGTTACCCACTCCTTGAACTTCATTTGGCTCATCAGAAAAAACTTTTTGAGGGATTTCTATATCAGTTTGTTTTTTTTCCTAGTCTGTTAAGCATTTTCTGATGAATACATCTCAACCAGAGTATTTTCAAATACAATGACATTTCTCATTATTTTTCAGAACCTTAAGAATTAGTCCGAGAGCCCTGGCTAATCAACCCTTATTTTGAAAGAGAGCTTTCTTTAAGATCACATACCTAACTGAATTATTGATGATTTTGGATCTTTCAGTAATCATTGATAAGGTAGTTATGCTAATTATGTATTATAAGGTATAGGTAACGGACAGGAGTGCATGTGAGTGACACCAGTGTGCATTGAATTCGGCATACCCGGAGAGTTAATCTTTGAACCAAATCCCTAAGAAGGACTTTTGTTACTTACTACTTATTGCATATGAGAGAAGAGTATGATTTATAAGTGAATGTATGGCATTGCATGTATAGATGTGCATGTGACCCCTGCCTGGTTAGGTACTGGAAAAACCTATGGTGGGTAAGTTAGGTCAAGAGGACTGAAGGTGGGAGGTAGGTGTGAACTTGTCATAGCCTTTCTAAATATTTTTATAGATAATAAAATAAAACAATAAAGACAGTGGTCCTAATTAAAGATACAAAGTGGCATCTATTAGTAATAATAATGGATGCCGGGCTCTATTATTAATTTCTAATTAGCATCCCTTACTCACGAGAAGTATTTTAGGATCTTGGTTCTTTTACAGTTTAAGATGCCTATAAATTCACTTTGCTGTGTACCACCCCCTACACGTAAGGTCCGGCCTTCTATCCAAGTTGTCAGTCCCATCATGATTTTATAGCAGGGCTGAGAAGGGGTAGACTTCCAGGTTCTATCTTCAAGGTTTTGATTGTGTCGTCTTCTTGCGTGGGTCCTGCCTCTGTGTCTCCTCACCCACTCCGTCCAGCTTTGTGAAAAGAGTCTTAGATTCCTTTGCCTTCATGCAAGCCAGCAGATTTACTCAAAAAGGCTAGGTAGACCTGATGATTCACAGACCTATACCTCTGGGGCAAATAATTAAAAAAAGGGGGGGGGCTGGGTAGAAATAAATTCTATAGTAATAGAATATAGCAATACAACTCACAGTTGTATAATTATACAGACACAGTAACCGTATATGTCTTTTTAAAATCACAAATACACAGGTGGCCATAAAAATGGATACTGAGCTGGAATTCAGTCTCTCAACTATTTGATTCCAAACCCCATGCAATTTTTATATGCAGTTCATTACTAACACTTTTTCTTTATGTTCATCTTACTCTTTTGTCTTCTCTGTATCCTTATGTTGCCTGAATTTTAAAATTTGTCTTCTGACTTCTTACTCAAACTATTTCATTCCAATTGACTTCTATAATTCTCATTTCCCCTTTTAAAGAAACAATTGCAACACATTTTAGAAATATTTACGTGTCACACTTCCTGAGTCCTTCTAAAACGTATTTTCCTCGACTTCTCAGTTTTTGGTTTTAAAGTCACTTACCTTTTTCCCGCAAATCCCCATTAAGAAAACTCAGCATAATTTTATAAACAATGTAAATCATCCCAGAGCTCTTCCAGGAACAAATTGGACAAAGTGTCTCTCCCCATAGAGCATAACAAGGTACAGAATTAATTGTCTCCTAATATTGTTACTGTCCAGCTTTGAGTCATTAAGCCAGGAGTTCGTTCTGTCTAAAATAATAATCCACAGTCACAGTTACCGTCCTGAAAATTGTTCCTGCTTCACGACAGTGCACTCTTCCACTTTATTTATTTACATCCTACCCCAGGCCTCTGGACTATGGTTGAAAATCATCGACAGCCATTAGGGGCCTGCCTGCCAGTCCGCTCTCCCGCACTTGTGCAGAAGGCCATTTAAAAGGGTAGAAGACTTTATAACTAACGAATCCAGTAATATCAGAATTTTCCTCTGTTGGGTGATGCTGTTGTTCACATTCCAGATGGGTGAGGCATTCCACGATTATGTCTGTTATTTTATTCTCTAGGCCTCATTTCTTTCTGATGACCACCGCCACCCAGGGGCTGTCTGTCAGTCAGCGTTTCGGTGAATCAGCCCTCCTCTTTTTCTAGACAGGAAATCATCATCAAATAAAATTATATACACCAGAAAACATACAACGAGTCAAGTATGAATTCGCAAACTCATAACAAATTTGTTTTATTACCTTGGGGTTGATTTTCCCACCAGCCTTTTCTTATCTCTATCTCCTATATAGATAAGAGCCTACATAGAAAAAATATTTTTTGCCTGAACTAGGTAATGTCAGCATTCATCAGAAGCATATCATAGCCTCCTCTGCTTATCTGGATGGGGAGCTAGTTGCCCTTTCATTCACAGATAATATTTTGGACATTCTACTCTGTACACTCAGTTCATTCTTAGACCTCAAAATACAGATTTTACATGACTTATTTTCCGTTCTGCAATCTGTCCTCGCAAAACCAACCAATTCTAATTACTAGATGAAATTCTATAGATCCTTTATGATGATGTGTTGATGCTCTGCAACAGGAGTTTGCCAACATTTCTGTAAAGAGTCAACTCTGCAGGTCAGCATGAAAGCAACCACAGACAGTTTGTAAACAAATGAATATGACTGTGTTCCAATAAAACTTTATTTACAAAAACGGGTGGTCGGCAGGGTTTGGCCTGAGGGCCATTCTTTTGCCTTCCGCTGCTCTATGACATCCCTTGAAGAATTATTATCCTCTCAGTATTCTGCATAAAATACATGTTCTTGCTGCTTCTGTAACAGTTCTTATTCTAATTTTCCTTAGCTGGCATTACCTATGTTCACCAGCCAGTTCTTCTTTTTACATAAAATCTGGGTCCTCAGAGCGTTTTCATCAGGCCTTCAAAAAGCTTTTGAGGAACAGAAGTGAGCCTACAAATCTAAAGCTGAATGTGGAATAAAGCTACATAGCAGATCCTTTTTCTGGATTGCCACCGAGGAATACTGCTTCTTCTAAGTACAGCTTCTAATCCTTCCCCATGTTTACAGTTGAATTTTGTCTGAGTGTCTGTACTGGTTGGACCTGCCTCTCTGGCGTCAACATCTGTAACAGGCATCGCCATCCTTCACGAAGACGGTTCTTTCCTGGCTACTTCCCCCTTTTCTAGGACGCGTGTTTTACTTCAGTTGGTGCTTAATTGCCCTTGTGGTTGGCCTACTTCTTCTTTCCCCTCTTCCCTACTTTTGCAATTGCTTTATAGTTCACTGGTTTCTAGTTCATTGGCTCTGCTTATTGCCCAATTTCTGCTTCAGAATTTCCCTTCCAAGAAGGCTTGAGGATGAGGTGGGGGGGTGGGGGATCATAAAATCGAGATGACTTTTTTTTCGTGGACTGCACATAGGTCATGAGTAGACAAGAAATTTAAATTTTAGATTTGCTCACCTGACTGTCTATGCCATTTTTAAAGATAAGCAACACCAAAAAAGGTCTAAATCTGAAAGGAAAGATCTAAGCTGAAGATACTTATATCCACACAAGTATTAATGCTCATGGTTGCCTAGCAGAGAAGTAGAACGTGGGAAAAGATTTAGAGGTAAGTGTTCTTGTAAAGATTAAATGGTGACACGAGGTAGGGCTTGATTGCTCTAATGAAGTTGAAACTAGGTCTAAGGATGAGAAGTTCTTACACCTTTTATAGTTTTCAAGTACCACTTGTAGGTCTAGTCATCAAATCTGGGGGCTGACATGTACTCATCTTAGAGGAAGCACAGATTTAAAGTTCTTTCTCATATAGGTTCAATGATTAGGGAAAAGGTATTTCTAAGCAACCTCCCTATGAACTCTCCAAGATAAATGTGTTCCTGATTAATGCAATATACTTTAGATGAGTTGTTTAAATAATTCGAAATTACTGTGCCCTTGCATAGAGAACAGTCTGCCTGTCATAACACATAAAGATGCGTGCAGGTGTCTGGTCCAGGAGAAATTTTTTGGAATATCTGATGATCTTGTTTTCTTTGTTCTTTTTTCAAAAAGGTATTTTTTTTAAATGCAGCACTGCTTCCCAGTTAGCTATTATTTTGTATATGAAGGGTTAGAATTCAAACTATGTAGGTAATAAAGCAGACGCCACACATTATAAGACTTCTCATAAGAATGTAAAAATTCTTATAATTTACATATGTCTCTTTCTGTGCGATCCCAGATTTCCCCAGAGAGAAATTAAATCTTATTTCTCTTTCATTTACCTAGCACTGTAAGCATTCAAATATATATACATGTTTATTTCCTGGAAAGACTTAATGGAATGGAGTGGGCATTAAGTTTTTGTAAATACTGAATAACTTTTGGAGAGAAGGGCACCTCAAGAGTACTTGTAATATTTCTGACCATGTTGTACTGAGACCACCTGTATCAGAATCCTCTGGAATGCTTTTTGGAAGAGCACATTTATAGGCTTGTCTGTGACTCCAGTGATTCAGAGTCTTTAATAAAGTCTATGACTATTTCATGTTCATTTCAGTAAACTCGCCGGAGTGACTTACAGCTTTGAGAACCTCTGGCTTGAGTCTGGGAGCCTGCGGACCATTGACAGATCCCTGTTCTGTTTGCAGATATTTCTGCTGCGACTCCACATTTGCCTTCCTGGAAAAAAGAAAAAAAAAAAAAAAACCCTAAAACCCCCAAAACCTTGTTTAGCAAAATCACACATTAAAAATAATGGGGCTTCTAGAAAAACTAGGACTAGGCGAAGAGGGAAAACTTAGGGAACTGGAAGTAGAGCTTCAACAAGAATAATAAGGATCCTGATGAGAAGCTGTAGCACCATGAAAGCTCCAAGAATATTTGTTCTCCACAACTTATTTGAATCTTTATACCCTTAAACCTGAGACTGGTCCCTGTTTTGCAGACCATGGCCTTGAGCATTCTCTTCTAGCAGGTATCAGTATTAACCTATTCATTAATGTTTTTAAAGTTCGGCACATGCCATCATTCTAGCACTTTCTACAAAAACAGGGAAATATCTTTTGAAGCTTGTTCATCTGTACCATCAGCGTCTCCAGATAGCATCACAAATGGAAAGTGCAGCAGTTCTTGAAGCCACTAAACGGGCCATGACTTTCAGTACACGTCTATAGGATATCAGCTTTCTTTTCATGAGATTTTCGTGTATTATGAGAGCTGTCTTTTTCATCTTGTCCCTTAGAAAAAAGAAAACTTGTCCCTTAGTGTTCAAATCATTAGTATGCTGATACCGTGCCCTTACTTAGGAGCTCCTTATTACATTGACATATGCTGTAGCAGAACCATTATAGAAATTTTTCTTCCTATTTATTTATTTATTTATTTATTTTGGTTTCCATCTTGGTAATATCCTTAAAGTTTGAGTCCTTGAAGTTACTTCCTAATGATTAAATCAAAGAGGTCCACTGCATTGCTGACGGATTTCAGAAAATGCTGATAATACAGTTACTTAGGACTGACCTTCATGACCTGTCTAGAAGGTTGATCTAGGTTAGGTTCTTAAGAGTCATGTTTCTGTAATTTATAACTTGTTTCAGGATGATCTTTCCCCTTTTACAAATAGGTTTGCTGCATGTTTTTGTCCCATCCCACAATTTTCCCTCGTGTTATATAAGATATTTGATGTATACCAAAGTTACACAAGAAATATCTTTCTTTAGAAACAGAAATTGGGTCTTGAACAAAGATACATGATTTCCAAGTAATGCATTTCATCAGACATCAACCCCGAAGTTAATGTGATGTTAATCCCTAAAGCCTTATCTTGGATTTTGTTTAAATTTTTATTTATTAAAATGCCTAAATGATTACATTTTCTAAAAATCAAGAAGAAAACTGTTGCTACATAAGTAGTGAAGTCAGGACAAAAATAACTTATTTTGTTACCTTGATTGTCAAATTTAAGTACATTTCTTCCAATTTTTAGATTCGGGTTTTTGAAAGCCTTGGAAAATTCTGTAAAAGGCTTATCTTCTCTTTTCTTGTGTGCTATTGCCATTGGGATGCCAGTATTCATAAAACATGTTTAAATCTAAAAATTTGGTCAGTGACTTTCTCCTTATAAACTCTTAAAACACCGTGTGCAAAAAGGAGGAAAAAAAGATCTCCCGGACTCACTGTGGAGCTTAACGTTACTGCAAGATGACCTGACCTCTTCATTTTGTGAACAGGAAACAGAGGCCAGAGAGAGAGAGAATGGTCGATGGGACCACCACTGCTTGTGGTCAGTCTCTGGGGCTGAACTTGAGTTCTTGAACTCCTGATGGGTTTCAGGCTCTGTTTCAATCTTTGTGCCTTGGGGTCTGCAATTTCTTTGATGTGGAGCTTTGTCTTGGACCCTGAATAGGTGGATATTAAAGGTGAATTGATGCCTAGCTGGGCTCTACTCACCTGGTGTACCTGTTTTTGTCAATTAGGTCCTATGTACCATTTCCTGAGGTAGAGTTCCGCAGTTCTTAATATTGGAAAATTAACACAATCGAATTCTCTTTGGGGACTGGAATAGTTTTCTACTGCTGCTGTAACTTGTTACCATGAACATAGAGGCTTGAAACAATACACATTTATTATCTTAAGAGTACTGTAGGGTAGAATTGGGAGACGCGCCTCATGGGCGAAAGTCATAGTTTTGGTGGGACTGCATTCCCTTCCAGAGACGCTAGAAGGGAATCCTTTTCCTTGGCTTTTTCAACTTCCAAACGCTGCCTACACTTTTTGGATCGGGCCCCCATCTGACTTTAAAGCCAACAACACTCCATCCCTGGCCATTCTTTGACTAGAGCAGGGAAAGATTACCTGCCGTTAAGGATTCAGGTGATTATGTTGGGTGCACAGGATAATACACTATAATCTCCCCGATTCCAAGTTCTTACCTTAATCCCACCCACAAAGTCCCTTTGGCCATGAAAGGAACATACCCACACGTTCGAGGATTAGGCTGGAGACATCTTTGGAAGTCATTGTTTTGCCCAGGACAGGGAATGAGTATGCTTTCCTTGGTCTCAGCTCTAAGTGGGCAGTGATTTTAAAAACTTTATGTTAATTTAGAAAGCTTAATAAACTGCTACAACTAAACAAGGACCTAAATAATGATTTAATAAGAATAGTCCCCGTATTGATGCACGCTTGCCATGTGACACACAAGGACTGCTAAGTACATTGTTGCATCATCTTGTTCTCTCCTTTTCCTGGTCCTGTGAAGCTGGTTCTATTTAATCTCATTTTACTGAGGCCTAGAGAATTTCGCTAACCTACCAAAGGTTGCACAACCAGCATATGGCAGGGTCGGATTTGAGTTTAGGTCTGTCGGACTCAGGCTTTTCACTAGCATACCTCATGGCTTGTATTTGGTACTAGAGCGGTAAGAATATATAACATGGTATAATGAAGTATTGCGAATATGATTTATGCGGAGAAAGCCTACCTAGTAAATAGTTGCTTTAATAAAGAAAGTAATGTGTAACAGATGGAGATAAGTTTTCAAAATGCCATTTTACCCATTGAGCAATGTTTTTCTGATTAATATCAGTTGGTTGTATATAGATTTAGTGATCAATTCTCAGAGTCCTAATTTGAATAGAAAGGACTGTATATTGCATGACCGAGTGGAAAAGATATAGCCACCTCAGCAATTTTTGGCCTTCCTAGATTGCAGAGATAAAGAATTTATTTTACAAATCGTGCTACTGCCTAATGAGTTAATAGGCTGTTCTTCTTCCTGCCCCCACCCCAGGCTGTCAGCTCCAGGAGGGTAGTGATCTTGTTTTTCTTACTCAGGTCCGTACCTTGAGTACTTACAACAGAGTGGTATCTATTTCGTAGACACACTAATGTTTCTTGCAAGGTTAGAAATCAAGAAATATCTAAGAGGATAAAGCCAGTTATCTATAAGAATGAGCCAGGATCTGGATATTATTTGTATTCCAGAAGAAGGTATTCAATGTACAATATTCTAATGCATTTGGTTGAAAAGAGACCATATAATTGGTTAATATAACACGAGTAAAAAAGGTGGTGATAACCTTGATAAAGCCAATGTTTTTACATCAATCTTGTGTGTTAGAGAGAAACTAGGGGCTCATCTGATGTGGAGTATGTGAATCACAGATTGACTTTATTTCTTTATTAGTTTATCTATTCAGCAAATACTATTGAGCAGTATTCTGGTTAGTAGGATAAAAGATGAATTAAAGGGGAAAAAAAGCCCCCGACTTAAAGGAGCCTTCTGTCTCCTTGGTGAAACAAACACCTATAAAGTGCATTGTATTAAAAGGCATAGTGATGGCTTTATGGGAACACAAAAGAAGGACACTTAACTTACTATTCAAAAAATACATAAATTGGGCAAGCCATCTGGAGTGTGTTTGTGGGGGGGGCATAATTTAGATTTATGGAGGAGTTGCAAAGGTAGGACAGAGTTCCCGTATGCCCCTGTCCAGCGTCCCGTTCCCTTGGTATATTAACATTGGTATACTACCGTTGCCTGACTACCAGCCTTATTCAGATTTCACCGTGTTGAGTACCCCTTTTCATGCTGAGATGAGATCATGTATGAAAGTGCTTTGTAAACAGTAGGCTAAGTGCTAGACATACGAGGAATGCCCTCAGACTCTGCCCAGAGTGGGTCACAGATGGTGAAAGTTGCATTCTATGAAGGCAGCTTTAATAACCTAACCATGAGTTCTCACTCTTTTAGTTCCATCCGTGAATGTGATTAATTCCTTATGAATCTGTCCTGTTCAAAGTGCGGGCGGCGGTGTCCTGGGTCTCTCCCTCCATCCTGTGTGAGGCAAACCTGCCTTGTCGACGAGGGGCTGGGTCCCACCTGGGGCCAGGGAACTCATCAGGTTGGAGTCGGAAGCTGGACTGCCGGACCCCAAAGCCACCTTCTCCGCCTGCATGCTGCTTCCCGAGTCCTTTTCCCACACAGACTCCCCGAATAAGCATTTTCCAAATCATACGTTTCATTGTGCAAAAAAAGGTTCATTTCCCTTTTCTATTCTAAAATGACTTGCTTCATGCTTCGAGGGTTCTATGAATGTAAAATTTTGATGACTTTAAGGACCCATGGGTTTCCTCCCTTGGCCTTCCTCTATCAGTCTCGAGAACTCTATGATGTTTAGTCTATTAGAAATAGACTGGCAGCCCTTCCCTTTGAACATTTCAGTGCCCCTCTTGATGGCTTCCAGCTGCCTTTTTGCGGGGGGGGGGGGGTCTTGAGGAAAGACCAAAGCTATATACAGTTTTCCAGGTGTTAATTCTGTAATGTTGTGCCTTCTGTGTTTATAGGACCTACTATCCTCCTAACTTTTCAGACAATTTCTAGATGATGGCAGTAAAAGAGGCACTATTCATGATAACTCATTTTTTTTCAAGATGCAAGATGTTTTCGCTATCATTTTTTAATTAGATTTTCACAACTGTGTGAAATAGATAAGGCCGAGGGTACTCCCCTCTGCTTTTATGCACAAGATTACTGAGGTTCAGAGTAATTATGTGACTCCCTAATCCCACAGACCAAACAAGCGCCGGACCCCAGGTTTGCTGACTGGCCATTTTTATCGTTAATAAAGATTCTTGAAAGCTAGAGAGACAAGTGCAGGACGTTTCGCATGGAGTTAGGGATTTAAATTCAGGGACTAGGAACTATTAGCAGAGAATCTAATTAAACATCTTTCTGAAAAACAAACAAACAAACAAAACGAAAGGTATATTTCTAGTTGCCTGCCAGTCCCTACGGAGGAAAGGAAAGCTGCATGTTGACATGCTAAGTAAGCTTCATTTACGTTTCTTTTCTGTAATGTTTGTGAATCTCAGTGCTGGGAAAATGCGATTGCAATTTACGCACCAAAGGATCATCTCAGAATGTCTGGGAAGCAGCTCACTTTTATTTTCAAAAGATGCTTTAATGCATTTGTTTTTTTATGTAGAATAAGGGAAGTGATGAATTTTAAGTCTTCCTTAGAGAGAGAGAGAGAGAGAGAGAGAGAGAGAGAGAGAGAGAGAGAGAGTGTGTGTGTGTGTGTCTGTGTGTGTGTTGTTGGAAACCAGACTGCTTTGGCTCTAATCTTACAGTTTGATTTGTGAGTTCTGTACAGGAAAGAGCCCTTTGGAGCTCTGTGAGATAGGTGACAAAATTAGATTGTTTTAGATGACCAGTGATGTAGCCCAGATTTTCTTACTATGAACAGTCTGGTTAATTTGACTCTGGTCATTTTCCACCTCTTCACCAAATTCATGACCCTGGGAACCTAAAGATAAGAAAATCGCCTTCCCTGGTCTTTCCTGTGGGGTAGAAGCAAAATGATAAGGATTCAATTGTTAAGTTGTCTGTGGACCTGCTTAAAAAATGCGAAAAGCTACCCAAGCTTTAAAGATCCTCGGAAAGTCAGACTTGGGGCTCTACTTAAGAAGGGACGCAAGGCTGGTTATTTAGAACTGTAGTAAACAGAGTGGAGAGAAATTCAGCTTTGATCCGGTGGGCCTCCGTGAGTCAGGAAAGCTCCTTTCTATTCTGGTACGTACCTTCCAGTGTCATCTAGATAGTCATCTATCTGTGACTGAAAAGGAAAAGTCAGAAAAGTGTGGTTGCGGGAAAGTTGACCTGCCTGAATAACAAAGAAATATATTTTAGACATCCTGAAAGGATGCATTTGTTTTATGGTTAGCGCTGCTAAAATTTTTTTTCTTCTTCTTAATAGAAGAAATAAATTTGAAATGGCCATGTGAAAAATAGAGCGTGGGGAACTACCATTGGTAGATCAGTGAAGGGCTTTGCTCACAAAACATGCTTTAGGTTTTATGCATATGTTTTAATGCCACGCTTAAACGCTTACGTAGTTGTCACTGATTAAAACTAATTATAATCAAGGGCTAACTCATCTTACCTGGGAATTTTATCCAGTTTAGAAAGTCTGTCTATATAATTTCCCTCTTTCAAAATAAAAAAGAGAATTTTATTGACATCAGTTAATTAAATGATCGTAATTCAATTTGAACAAAGAAATCCTGGTTATGAAGATAAATATTAACGCATCCAGGTCATGTTAATGTGCTAAATTTACTTAAGCAATAAACACATCAGAAAAGAAAAGCCTTGTTCCAGTAAGAAAATAAATAAATATAATGTCAAATTTGCATTAACTAAATATTTCTCCATTTCTCCCTTTTTAAGCGACACATTGGCATGGAATATGGCAGGTTTGTGCAACAAATGAAGGAGAAAGCCCTACTTTTGACAACAGAAAAGATCAAATTTATAAACTTAGGTCAAATGAAATTTGCTACACATCAGTTAGGCCGAACCGAAATGGATCCATTTCAACCCTGTGTAGGGATGGCCCTTAAATGAAGCTGGTGGGACATCTTCTAGTTTCTGTCCATGAGTGAGATGCTCCTGTAATTGGGGGCAGCTGTGGGCACAGCATTAATTAGGCAGCCCTGTTGAACCCTTGCCTTAAGCTGCCAGCAACCGTGCTGTGATTTACTCCAGCATCCGTTGTCAGCGTGTATTGCTTCTACACCTTGAAAGGACAACATTAATCTGTTTAGACCCTCTTGTTGCTGTAGCCTCACACCGGGGCTGTTGGGTTTCAGTGAACCTGGGAGCAAGATAGAGCAGGGATTTCCCCCTGTGGCATTTGGCAGATGACAGATAGTCACCCAGTTCAAAAAAATTGTTTCGGTATCCCAATTTCAAGTGTTCTGTCTTGTTTGATTTCCCTATAAATCATCAGAGTAGCTTAGAAAATTCAGCCGTTTTCCTATCTCCATCCTCTCTCAGACTTTTTTGTCCTGGGAATATGTGCAGAAACAATCTGTCATGTGGTATATCCCAGATTTAATCAGAAGACTATGGTTACTATTAAGGCATCAGTATATTACATTTGACATTTGACCTATGAGCCTAGCCAGCGTAGCAAATAATTGTTTATCGCCTACTACTTAAGAGCAGGAGCTCTGGAGTCGGACTCCTGGGCTCTGGATACTGGTGCCACAATATTCCCAGCTGTGTGACTCTAGGAGGTGGCTTTACCTCTCTGTTTTTGTCTCTTCGTTTGTAAATTGGGAATAATGATAGTAATACATATCTCCTGGACTGGTTGTAAAACTTAAAAAGAGTGGACATGAAGTTCTTGGAACAGTGCCTGGCACACAGTAGGTACTCAATAAGTGTTACCTGTTATTCTTCTAAGGCAGTTAATGTTGAAAGTACTAAGAGGGCCTTATTTTCACTTAATCTCATAGACTTTTGGGACACTCTTCTGGTAGTTTTATAATTGTGCCTTTGGCCCTCAACTTACAAAATACGGGGCACAGAACTACAGAATCGTAGAGAAGAAGATTGCTGATTTCAACAAACGTAATATCAATTTTCAGGCAGAAAAATTCTCTTACCTAATAAATCTGCACTTATTTTCCCCCGTAGAATTTTGCAGTGTTGTAAATCTCTCACAGACATACGTGGAGAGGTGATCTGGTTTATATAGCTTATTATGAGAAACAGAAAACTACCACAGTGGCTATGGAATGGAATGGTCTGCCCCATTTTGACTCTACTGTCGTCCTCCCCCTTTCCTGCCTTCACCTCAGGTTACACAGAAGCACCCCTTCTGGAGAGGAAAGTCCCGGGTTGACATCCAGGTGTGTTAGCTTTGTGTGTGTTAGACTTGTGACATCAAGCAAGTTCAAATTCCAGTATAACCACACAGCGCCCCCCCCGCCGCCATATCCTCACTTATAAAATGAAATAATTACCACTTGTAAGTACTGTTGCAGAAAAATGGTAAATGTGGGGATGTGTGTTGACCACAAAAAAGAACACACTAGTTAAGGGAGCAGACTTAACACCTTGTGGACTGGGGGCCATCAACAAAGACGATCAACTTTGATTTAAAGGCAGAGGAGATAATATTTCAATGTGTGTGCTCCTCTTGCTGAAGTGGGTCAACACCTGGCCTCTGGTGAGACTCGTATATAGGACCCTGAGTAGCACAGGAAGGGCCGCGGTCGCAGAGACCAGCACCCTCACTGAGGCTGGGTTTGAGCAGAGAATGTTCAAACAGTGATAACCGGAGAAGAGAAATAGAAGAGAACATGAAAATCCCCAAGGAGCAACGACTACTTATTTGACAATTTTCCAGTTATATTAAACAATTCCTTTTCTTTGGCATTATATGGCAAAGAGTATAAAGAGTCCTAATCCAGTAGAATGCATTAAAACAAAAAATAATGTCACGGGGCCCTTCTGTTCCAAATAATAAGTCTTTTGACAAAGTAGGCGTGGCCTCTGGAATAACTTTTGGACATGGGTCTCTACTCTCTCAGTATCTTCCAGATCCCTTTTTCTACTTATAAGCACTTGAGGTTCTACTTTGTGTGAGGCCCCTAAGATCCCTATGTATCTTGCATCTAATAAATTTAGACATTTGAATGTTTGAATACAGTGCTAATCAAAATGGACACACACACACACACACACACACACACACACACACACACACACACACACCGCCATCACAACCAATAGCCTAATCCTTCAAATAGAGACTCTGACCACCTACTAGTAACTATTCTTACATCTCCTTTGATTTGATAGGGATAAATTCCTTTAATGATAAATTCCTCTTTCTTTATGTGTGTTTTTTTTTTTCAATGCAGCCTGTTCGGTATGGCATTCAGATATACAATGTGATTATTATTCTCCGGGGGTCTTAGAATATGCCTACCTTTTGATGGGACTGATTGTGGCTCATCCCCTCAAATAGAGCATTTAAAAGAATCATATTGTTTCATTCAACTTGTAACAGTTAACTGTGAGAAGTGAAACTTGGAGCCCGTCCTCATGTAAAAGCCCCCTCCAGTGGAAACTGATGTGTCTGGCCAGTCAGAATTAACAGAAGGAAGAAGCCAACTCTGTCTGTAGAGACACCACCCTTGTAAATATTAGCAGTCAAATGTTGAGATATTGCTTTCAATTTTGCTGTTTTATGTTGGATAATGACGTGTTCCATGCATATGTTATGAGGATTATTCAGAATGCTCATAAAGGTATTCAGTAGTGCACATCCTTGCACCATATAAGAAGTTGGACACAGACCGGCTAAAATGGTATTTCTGGAGTCCAGCTATCCTAACCATACTTGGAAGTATATTCCTACTGTGTTTTTCTGGTTGGGTTTGGTTCGCTGCCAATGATACGGAGTCAGCTTGAGAATACTTTATAATAAAACCTTGAATTTTATAGTGACTTAAACGAAGGCACCCTCATGTTTGAGCTCATCCTCCAAATATCTTTACTGAATACACAGGGACAAAGAGTAGGCCCATTTTAGTTCACAGGGGACTCAGTTAAGTGGAGTCAGGGACAGTCTATCCGAAGGATGACTCAGCAGGAGCATGGGCCGGTGTGAACACATGTGAACACACGTTCCCACATGCTGCCACAAAGAGTCACCTCGCTGGGTGGTTCTTACCGTGACTTCAGACCACGCCGTGCATCAGTGGCCAGGGTGGTAATCCAAGGAGCATTCTGAAATACCATTGCCGCCACGATTTGCTGCCTTTTACACAGCTGTATTTACAAAATTTAACCCAATAAGATACATTTTCCCTTTTAAACTTACGTCGGTGAGCACAGCGCAGAAGACCAGGTGGCAAAGCAGAAACTGTATCTGCTCTGTGCCTGACCATAATCTTCTCTGTAAGATGGTCCAGTGAGGGAGAAGTCCGATCAGGGAAGGAGTTTGGGAGGCTTTCTTCAGTAACTCATTTACCTCTAACATGACTACAGAAAAGGGACATCCTTCTGCTTAGAGGACCGAGTGATGGTATCCGCATGGCTTTCATGAACAAACAGCCAGTCTTTACCACGCGATCTGCACGTGTGTGATCTCAGGCTTTGAAGAGGTGGTGTGGAGGGGACCGTTTCCCTGGGATCGCAGCTGGAAGCTCACTGGTATTTGATAATATTTTGCAGATTTCCTGTTTAATTTGTTCGGCGTGGTGAAGCTCTTCAGATGGGCTAGTCCAACATGGAGAGTCACAATAGCCCTGCATTGTCAGATCCTTCACAGAACAGAAACAACTTACCTCGTGTCGCACGCTCTCAGCATGCCCTGGTTCCATACACGTGCTAAGATTGGTTTCCTGTCCTTAACAGTCCAGTACAATATTCAAAATAGCAGCACTGAGTCTATTTTTAAAGCACGTGCGCAGTAGGCAATTAAAACAGGAGGATCGCTTCAAGGAATCCTTCTTTTTACACATTTATTTCACCTGGAGCACAGATATTTATTCACACATCATATTTTGGAATAAATGAACATAGGGCCTTAAGTTTTTGTGTGGTCAGAATGTAAAATAAAGATTTGGGGATTACTGCCACAATTTTTTTTTGTTTCTGCGCTGTGTGACATTATCAAATAAGACACATAGAAGTTTAGGGGTGCACGGGTGACTCAGTGGATTCAGCGTCTGACTCTTGGTTTTGACTCAGGTCATGAGCTCAGGGCCGTGGGATCAAGTCCTGTGTGGGGCTCTGTGCTCCATGGGGAGGCTGCTTGGGATTCTGTCTCCTGGTCCTGCCCTTCCCCCCTCCCCATGGATGGATGGATGGATGGATGGATAGATAGATAGATAGATAGATAGATAAATACATACATACATACAGTCAGTCAGTCTGTCTGTCTTAAGGGAAAAAAAGAGAAACATAGATGTGCAAAAATAGACTTTTTAAGTGTTCCTGGTATACCTGCTTGCATTGAGTTAGAGTCAGAAGAGTGCGTTTGTGATCTTTTAAAAGGCTCTGAAACACTTAAAACAGGTAAAAAGAAAGCCCGTAAAGTGTGTGACATCGCTCTGAGGGGTTTGGAGTTTCTGGTTTTTAAAGGCTGCTCTTCGGGCGCCTGGGTGGCTCAGTGGGTTAAAGCCTCTGCTTTCGGCTCAGGTCATGATCTCAGCATCCTGGGATCGAGTCCCGCATCGGGCTCTCTGCTCAGCAGGGAGCCTGCTTCCTCCTCTCCCTGTCTCTCTGCCTGCCTCTCTGCCTATTTGTAACCTCTCTCTCTCTCTCTCTGTGTCAAATAAATAAATAAAATCTTTAAAAAAAAAAAAATAAAAAAAATAAAGGCTGCTCTTCTTTGCACTTTACCGTCTGTCTCTGTTGATACATTTCTAAGGGTGTCAGTACATTCATAGCAATGTCAAGCAAGTTTGAAATCGATTTCGGCAAAGGCTGCCCAACACTTGCTCTGCCGTTGCATTGTTTTCACGAGTGGAACTGCTCCCTCTCCAGAAACACACCAAAAGTGAAATTCTGAATGGTGGCACACCAAATACAATTAAATCATGTCTGAGAGCCTCAGAACATTTACTGCATTCAAAGCATTAACTTAGCATCCTTTGCCTTAAAGCAGTTTTTAATTAATGGACCATTTATTCTTAGCCGGGGACTAAAAGGCAAATACAAATATTTTTTTGCAGTTTTAAAATCCAAATACTCAGTGAAAAAACGTTGCCACCCAGTTTGACCCCTGGCGTCAGGAATTTCTATTTGAGTATTAGAAAGTACTTGGTGGAGTAGATTTTTGTTAATGAAATAAATGAGATTATTTCATGGGAGCAAACCACTGGCTGGGAAACATACATAGTGAAATGTTTTCCATTAAAATATAGTTATTATTTTATAACGTAATAAGAGAAAATTTCTTCAACTATCTCATTATGGGTAGATGAGAAAAACTGCACAAATCATATGTCCTCAGTATTAGTTTGCATTTTTGTGGAGAATCTGAAATATCCAGGGCTATCCAGGGCTATTCCATTAGTGTGGTTATATAAGCAGACAGAGAAGAATTTTAGGTTGTTGCCAAGTCTCCAGGACACTTGAATCTGGGCTCCGCCAAGAATGAGTGAGGAGGCCTATATGGTACTTCTGTGGAAGGTCACACTGACAAAGAACACGGCAGATCAAGGACGCAGTGGGGTGTGGCTCTGTTGGTGGTATACAGGTTTGTCTCCCCATTTATGCTCTGGAGGATTTTAAGTTAACTGCTTGAAAGAGCTCTTCTCTGACAATTGGGTATCCTCACGTCCTAGATGGTTACCCCAAGGATACAGCAGGGACATTTTTCCAAGCGAACTTTGAGGGTTGCAGAGTCAGAGTAGCTGGGAACTTCTGCGCTTCTGTGGACTTGTAACTCTGTGCCAGAGGGAGGAACTAGGCTCCTCTCCAGAGAGATACCAGAAGCCCAACCATGAAGAAATGTTGATACACGGAGTCAGCTTCGGGAATGGATGCTTTAACTAAGAAAGATCTTCTACCTGAGGGTCTCTGCAGTGCACGCACTGTCTCTTAAAGACAAGACAGGTGCGGGTCTTTGCACGTGAAATGCCGGAGGAAGGGATAAACATGGACCTGCCAGAGGAGTGATTGTTTTCCTCACACCGAAGGACCAGGAGGATTGGAGCCCCAAAGTCATAGATATGAGGTTGAACCATAGGAGGTTTTCAGTGCCCTTCCACTCACAGAATTTATTTTTTATTTTATTTTTTAATGTATTTATTTATTTGGCAGAGAGAGAGAGCAAGAGAGACCACAAGCGGGGGGGTGGGGCGGAGAAGGAGAAGCAGGCTCCCCGCTGAGAAGGGAGCCAGACATGGGGCTCGATCCCAGGACCCTCTCAGCTCATGACCTGAGCCCAAGACAGATGCTTAACCGAGGGGCACACGGGCACCCCTCGCTCACAGAATTTACATGGAGGATATAATTTTAGGAGATACATTTATAAATTAAAACTCAAATATTCCCCAAAGTCCCCTTCATGACTGCAAAGTCAACCAAGACTTTAAAACTTAATGAAATCCTGAGCCTTTTATTGAACTGCAGCAAGAGCAGATGAAAAAGGCAAGAAAACAGAGAGAAACCAAGATTCTGTTTTTTCTTTCTCCGTGTGTGTGTTGATGTGCCTGTGTATGCATGTGTTCCATTATTTGCTTTAATTGTTTGAAATTTAATTGTAGACATGACATTTCACCCCCAATACTGCAGCAGATACCACCTAAGCACAGGGACCTTCTGCATAACTGCAACACAGTGACCACACTTGAGAAATTTCATGTTGATACAATACCTTGATTCAGATTTCCTCGTGAGTCCCGGTAGGATAGTTTGGAGAGTTTTCTGTGACGCAGGAGTCAGTGATAGCTACACATTGCATGTACTGGTCAGGTCTTTTAATTTCCTTTCATGTCCATTCTTTTCACCATCCATTCTTAGAGTCGGTCTCCTGCGATCATTCATGACATCAGCACTTCTGAAGTCTCGTTTTGCAGCATATCCCTCCATTTGAATTTGTCTGATTTTGTCACGTCTGAAACCCAGATTCTAAATAAGTAAATCATAGATAGATGAAGAGACAGGAGGGGAAGGAGAGGTGGGAGAGAGGCAGGGAATGAGAGAAAAGGAAAAAGATGCAAATGATTTGGTGAAAAATTGTTTAATTCACACTAAAGAATACAAAATCTGGCAGGTTTCTATTGAGACACTATTGTAAGCAATGGTGTGGAGCGGTGGGTGAGGGGACACGGTGCTTACTGAGAGTTAAGGATTTCTGAAATATTTCGGTGAAAACATTTTGCTGCGAGGCAAGGGAATAAACCTTGAGAGTTTGGGTCGTGTGCCAAGTTAAATGTACAACTCAGTGAAAACCAAAAAAATATCAAGCTAGTTCTTTTAGTTTATACGTGAAATTACGAGGCAATTTATTTTTCTTAACACACGTAAGCCAGTTTCTTTGGTGCCGTTTAGCTCCGGCAAATTTGTTCCCTCAAAACCCTTCACTAGGCTGAACAAAATCGAAGGTGATCTTGAAGAGTTAATGAGACTGTACAGACACGGGTCCAGATAGGCGAGAATTTAGTCCGTTTTTAAAAACCTTCAAAAGGGAGATTCACAAACCCCATATTAAAGAGAAGACCCTTGTAAAATCTGTTCAGAAGTAAATCTTATTTTCCAGCTGTCAGAAAACAAGAACCAGACAAAATCAACAGGTACCAAAGGTGAAGAACAGCTGAAATGACTTTTCTACCTTGTCGCTGAGTCTCCGCCCCAAGTGCCTGCTTCCCCATCTCATCTCCTAGCCCCCAAGTAAATAAAAGGCAGACATGTCATTTTAGGAGAACTAAGAAATCACAACGTTCAAATGGTTTTTGCTGTAATTTGTAGGAACCTTCCTACGCTTATTCCTGACATTTTTTTTTTAATTTATTTACTTGGTAAAGGCAGAATTGTAGAAAACCAAACAGACCCTGAGTAGGAAAGGCACCTCATTTCCTGTTCATGTCTGTCGTGGCTCTGATTGCTGTCCTTGGAGTCCTGGTCACCCTACCCAGTGAATAATTACGCCCTGGATCAGGGAGGGGCGATCTTATTTGCCGTGGGTTTGTTTTTGGAATTTTCGGTTAGGACCTGGACTGGAGTAGAAGTGGACTTTGTAGTTGGCTTCTCTGAGACTCGGTGGAAACAGACTTGTTGAGAGCTCAGGTTCTGTGATGTTGATTATTAAGTGAACTGTTGTATGCAGAACAAAATCCGTTCATTGTGCTTTTATTTTATTTGCAAAAACTTTTATTATGACAAAACCAGGCATATTATATTGAATCTTTGGTATCACCAAACACCATGTGTACCTGTTGTTGGCTTCTGCAATGATCAACTAATTAATTGGGAAATTTGTTTCATTTTTATGTCTGTCCATTCCTCATCACCATTTTATTTTGAAGCAAATCTCAGGTTTCAGAACATTTTACCCATAAATGCTTAAGTAGAGAATAGATACTCTTTAGGTAGTCCTGCTCAAAATAAGAATGGTGTATAGGTATTTAATGTAGTCTACAGGTTAATACACAACTTAAGTACTTCCAGTCTCTATTGAGAAGTTATGGAAGAGCTAAATCCAGTCAAACTGACAATTCAACAGGAGCATAGTAGTCATCTAGAATGGTCATTCATTGTCTGTAGGACAGAAGCTGCAGGTCCAATAAAAAAGCGCTGTCACCAAAGAATTTCCGTCTTGAAGAAAGGAACATTGTTAAGAGTGATGAATTCTCTTTGTTCTTTGGGCTGCCTGTGATGATAGTATAGTCTAACTCTGACTCTCCAGAAACATTTTAACCATGGACAAGTCAGTCACTTATCCATCTCTGAAATTAAACTTGCCCATTTAAAACCTGAGAGTGATGCCTGCTGTACCGATTTACAGAATCATGATGAAGATAATTTGTGATGTGAGATGTGAAAATGCTTTAAAAATAATGGCCTGTATATTGTACACCTGAACCTAATAGAACATTGTATGATAACTACACTGGAATTAAAACTAATAATGATGATGTTGGTGGTGGCCTGGTTGCATATTCTCCTTTAGCGTAGTGGTTTTGAAATGACAAATGTCCAGGATCTTTAATGGCGTCAGAAAAATGAAAAGATTGAGGAAGTAACCATCTAGAATATTTTATAATCTAGTTCTCTCCCCCACCCCCCAAGTATATTTTATTTTTCTTCAAGCTGAGGTCCATTTTGGCTAACTCACTTTCTCTCTCTCAGATAGTAAAACACTTGGGAATGGTGTCTTGATCAAGCTCACCTAAAATTATTATATTTCTCTTTGAAAGATGACCAGAATTTTTTTCCTTCTCTTTTCTTTTTTAGCTTTGCCTCCCCGATTGAAAGAGATGAGAAGCCAGGAGTCTGCTGCAGGCTCTAAACTCGTGCTTCGGTGTGAGACCAGCTCCGAATACTCCTCTCTCAAATTCAAATGGTTCAAGAACGGGAATGAATTAAACCGAAAGAACAAACCGCAAAACATCAAGATACAAAAAAAGCCAGGGTAAGTGTAATGCATCTAATAGCAGAGGCAGTGTCCAGCCATCGAATGATAGAAAATATAAAAATTAATTGCAGCCCCAGTACATGAATTTACTTATCAAAAAGCTACGATCTATAATAAATGAAAAAGGGCATTCATTATATAGTGACCAGTAATTGTCTTATTACATAGGGAAGAGTTTCAAGTTTCTGATTCTTGCAGCTTCTAGATGAGGAAAGAAAAGATTGGATGGGGAGAGAATTGGAGATGTGGAGGGAGAAGTTTTGGCGATAGCTGCTGCAATTGGAATATGTTACATCTTAAAATTAGATTTCTTTAAAATAAGACAAATGCTGTTGAAAGTACCAGTGCCTTCCACAGTCAACATCCCTGCTTCAGAATAAAGTTCACTAAATACCCAGATTTATGGAAAGAGAACGCAGTCACTTGAGTTTGAACTATTTTCAAGTAAGAGGTTAATACACCCAGTGGTACCCAAGAAGATTTTTTTAACTGAGCGTTCTGTGAAACTACATCACGGCTGTAGCACATTCAAACATCAGGTGATCTTGGCTTACGGGAATCTTAAATCATCCCGCCTTCCTGGAGGAGGACCACGATTGATTGGAAGGGCTCCACGTGATTCCCATGACATCTCAGAGGGGGGTCTCCGCCTGTGTCTCTCCTCACTTAAGAAACCTCTTCCATTATCACACTACATTGTGAAATTAGGGAAGAGATAAGTATGGGAAAGTTTTGCTTATCAAATAGTCCTTTAATTGATGTGACATGGATAATAGTACTTCCAGGCTCAAAGGTTACATGCATTTTCCTTCCTCACTCTCGGAGGGGTCCAGTGAAATCCCAGGGGTGATCGCAGAAGCAACAATGAAAGAATGTCCTCCTGGACTTTGATTTTATAGAACACCTACCAGAAAGTTGCCACACACTCACGAGCAAGAGACAGCAAAGTGATTATAATGGAAATTTACCTGAATCTTCGCAACATGTTTAATTGCTGTAATAGCCATAATTACTGAATTTTCCCCCTAGTTTCCATGGTTTTAGTAACTGTGCTGCTTGTTCGTGTTACCATTTGTGTTGGCAAGATCTTTTGACTTGGAAGTACTTAATAAGATGTGGGGAGAAAATGGGGGTATTAACTTATGCAGCAGGTGGTTCTTCAGAGATGCAGAAAATAATGCTGCAAAGTGACATGTGTTTTTTTTTCCATCATCTTATTTATTTATTACAACATTCCCCTAGGTAGCAAGGGAAGTTGAACTGTACGTGGGGCCTAATTTTGCATATTAAGAAATTAAGATTCAAAAAAGCGTTATGCCTCGCCTTGAGTCATACAAGTAGTAAGAAATGAAGCTGGAACACAGATCTGTTCCTTGGGTTCCTTAACACCTTATTCCTTCTTTTAAAAATGGAAAACGGGGCACCTGGGTGACTCAGTCGTTAAGCGTCTGCCTTTGGCTCAGGTCATGATCCCAGAGTCCTGGGATCGAGCCCCACATCAGGCTCCCTGCTCAGCAGGGAGTCTCCTTCCTCCTCTCCCACTCCCCCTCTCTAGCTATCTCTCTTTGTCAAAAAATAAATAAAATCTTTAAAAAAAATGAAAAATAAAAAAATGGAAAGCATCCATGTTTAATAACGTGTGCATACGGGGAAGGGAGGAGGTAGAGTGAGTGAATGGAAAGAAGGAACTATGATGTTGTAGAGGAGTTTAACAAGGAAAAAAGTATTATAGATACTGGATGGAATAGAGTTCGGTGTCTGTTTTGTTTTTCATCGGTTAGACATGTTAGTAAGAAACTAAGTCATCTTCACGTGCAGGAGAATGTCTCATTTCTTTCCACAGGGCTGTCGAATGATATCAGTAATATTTAAGCAGCCGCAGAAGCCTTTATGTTGGGAGTGTGGGGAAATGGGAGAAGCATGGGTGTTCTGTCTGCCCTTAGGGCGTCATAGATTGTATAGATTTCTCTAGTTTAGCCTCAGTTGTTCCAGAGGCCCTGTGCAACAGCCCTCCTAGGGCGGGGGAGGGGGGCGGGGAGG
>LNAC01000225.1:1661986-1873965 GCA_002007465.1 Ailurus styani
AGTAACAAATTTGCCACACTAATAGAAGATGTTAATAACGGGACCCTGGGGATAGATGGGAGGAACTCTCTATACTTTACCCTCGATTTTTCTGTAAACCTAAAACTGCTCAAAAAATAAAGTTTNAATAGTGACCTTTTAGAAAATTATTATTTACGTTAAGGTAAATTCTACTTGAAGTCAAGATTTAATCAGAGAGATCTCCCTAGTGTATGATCTAGCATATCATCCATGCAATACAGCCAAGTGCTAAATTGTAGATGACTGATTGTACGTGCCGTGAGGTTGGGAAGAGGGAGAGACCCAGAGGGCTTCAGGAGTAGCCATGAGGAGGTAGATTTGAGTCTGCTGATGGGGGAGAATCCCCTCTGCCTGGCTCAGTGGGGTGGGCCAGGCCGTGATGGAGAAAGAGCAGAATTGTCGTCAGTAGTAAGTTCTGGTTATAGGACAGTAAAGAGGCCACTGGGGGGAGCAGGATGGGAAATTCTGCCCTTTACGGGACAAGCTGCTGGGTGTCAGACCCTGGGCTAGATGCGGGGTACACAGAGGTGAGTGCTCTAGAGAGGACAGAGATGGCGAACAGTTAGAACGCTCAGTCTTAAGCGCTATGGGAGTTATGGTCCAGGGATGCCATAGCAAGAAGCCAGCACCCGTGGGGAAGGGGAGGGACCCGGTCAGGGACCGGGGAGGCTGCCAAGGAAGAAGGGAGGGAGAAGAGGTTTATCTAGACCAAAGGAGCAGAACAAAGCATCTTCAGGCTGGGAGCATTCAGTCTGAGGATGCCTCGGAAGAAACAAGGTGGATAGGTAAGGAGAGTATATGGCTAAAGAGGTAATTTGTTACATGGCTTGGATGACATAGAAAAGTACCATTAGTATTCAGAAGAGCATTTTCCCGTTGGCTTCATAGGTCCCGACAGCTAAGAGCACTCCCTACATACTAATAAAGTCCCATTACACCAGAAAGGCCAATATTCAGAAATTACTTATTTTAAACAGTGGCCTGGCTAGAAATAATTAAAAGGGAACAAAAAAGATGTTTTATGCCGCTTATGTGGCTGTAAATTACTCGTGGCAAAACATTTTAACATATCGGATCATCCAAAAAGAAAACACTTTGTGTAAAGTGGGCCATTAGTGTTGTCATCTTTTATTTAAGGTTAAAGGACCCAAGCGAATCTAAATTTAATTAACATTTGCAAGGTGCCCCTGTTATTTCCACTTGTCCTAAGAATATAAGAGAATGGATATACCATGATTGTTGTACCCATTTTTTAAAAAAATGAGTGCCGTGAACATAAAGGAAGTTCAGTTTCTTGCTGTAGATGTAATGTTGATAAATAGTAAAGCTTGTATTTGAAATAGGTCTGACTCTAGGCCTCCTGTTTTTTCACAATTACTGGTGATTTTGCTATGTAACGTCACAACCCAGGGCTGGGGACACATACAGGCATAGGGTAATGTCTTTAATTGAAAAAACTCTCATTTTTCAGTTTCATCTACATACTCATAATTTTCCATTACTAGATATTCAAACTGTTAATGGTGTGCTGCACTTATTTGGTTCCTTATACTTTATCTGAGGCTTTGATCAACCAAGCAGAGGTGAATTTCATTGTGAAGTTTAGGACTTCTTGGGCATTCTCTTTATGTTAAGAAAAATGTTGACTCTTTTCCAATCTAGTCTAGGTTTCTTTTTCACGTACTCTAGATCATACATAGCAGCCGGAATTTCCTTGTCACCCCTCAGTGCTGCGGAAAGACTCCATACCAATCAGCAATTTCAATTACTTTGCAAAGTGTTATCGCCCTTCTGCCCCTGTTCTACTAATAAACTACATTCTTACGTGTTCTTCCTATGACTTTGAATTTATATCAGAGCCTGTGTGTGTTGTATTTGGCAAAGCAGCGCGTGGAACCAATTGAAAAGAAATGGAAACTGCCCAGTGTTACGTGTCTGCTTATCCCTTTGTTCTGCTTCCTTTGCCTGGTGGATCATTTTGAGCGAGAACACTGGTTTAAAGAGCATGGCACGCGACAGATTCATATTCGAGGCTGTCAGATTGGCCTCATTTAAATATCCATTCTGTGTTAGCCTTATGAAAGGCTGGCTTTCCATTGTTTTGTGTCTGGCACACTCTTTCGGATGCCCATAGTTCTGTCTCAGCTCTTCATTTCCACTCTCACCTATTTTAATTTTGTTTAAAATTAGATCTAATTGGTCTTGGCAAATTTATGCAAAAATTTGAAGGGGTTCTTTCTTCTGTTGTCCATTATTGCAGGTCCTTTGACTGTATTCTGGAAGAAGTTCACACACATTCCCTTCTTGCATCCGCTGAGCAGCTCTTGCAATCATTTTAATTTTATATGTAAGGAAAGCTCCAGTTCCTTCAGTATAAATGGGACTACCCGGTGCCTATTTCATATGGTTTATGTGAGGCATTTGATGCAGTGCCTGGTTCTGTATAGTATGACAGTTGCTTATGAAACCCTCTAGCCCCCTCTTTACCCTTCTTGTTATTGGCACTCGGACAGTATCTGAAGCTGTGTTGAACATACACACACACACACGCACA
The DNA here is from genome assembly GCA_002007465.1 of Ailurus styani. NCBI lineage: Eukaryota > Metazoa > Chordata > Mammalia > Carnivora > Ailuridae > Ailurus > Ailurus styani. Next base: position 1,664,562 of record LNAC01000225.1, read on the forward strand.
GAGTTCATATATGATTTCTTAGAGATCGGAGGAATGGATTTATATAAACTGAGGAGATATTCCCTATGTGCATTTCAGTTGTCTTGGCCCATAAAGTGTGGTGGAAGAATCAAGCCAAAAAAGACAAAGAAGACATTAGTTATTGGAACCTTGAATCCATCCTCGAGCACTTATTCAAAGAATACAGATTCATTTTGATATAAAAAAGTGAGAAATTTAGAACTTTCATCTTTAAATCAGTCTGTACTAATTTATTTTTACATAGTATTGTTTTTCTTAATCCAAAAGTAATGCGTGCTTATAAAAAAAACCTAGATATTGCAGGAATATAAAAGGTAATTGTAATGATTGCTGATGCTTATTGGGAGCTTACTAGACTCCAAGCATTGGTTTAGACACTTTACATGAGTTAACTCTTTTAATACTTTTAGAAAATGAAAAGTCCACTGAAACATCAGCCCCTCCCAGATTTCTAGATAACTCGTCAATTAAAGAGCAAGAAATTTGTTTTATGATTGGATGGGAATTCAACACTTTTTCCAAGTTAACTTCCTTCCTGTGGAGAGCAGATAGTAGCCTATCGAAGAGAGTACAAGACGGTTGTGTCCATACTTATCATAGTGCCAGATCATTGCAATATATCACTTTTAAGAAAGGTTTCTCTATTTCTTCTCTTTTCCTACTTCCCACCCTGTACTCTAGGACCCGTGGATCAAAGAGTCTTATAGTTCAATGTATCATTGGAGTTAATTGTATCTTTGGGGTCCCAGTGATCACCTGGATCAATGGTTTTCCCCTTTTGTCCTTGGAGAATCTTAAGTTTCCACTGAATTGAAAATGGGCTGCCAACAACCTTGACCTGAACACTTTTGTCTCCTTATGATAGTTTTGAATATGAGGCTCTGATTTAAGCTTTTGTTTTAAAACAGGATTTTTTCCCCAAAATAGTTGAAACCACCGATCTAATTTAATCTTTTTGCTGCATAGAGATATTCTTGACAGGTGGTTATCCAGACTTGAATCTTTCCAAAGGGAAAGACACCCTCCCCATTTTTGAATGTTCGAAAACTCTTCCTTATCACTCAAAATATGCCTTCTTTTTCCTGTTAGACGTATTTCCATCTTCAAGAGCCTCCTCAAATAGTTTTCTTTCCTAGGTGACAACCATGAAATATATTTGAAAAGCTACCCGTATCTTGTTCATAGTTGGCCTGCCAGTAGGACCTCTGTTTCTTCAACAGAATCTTCTCTAGTGGTAAGATTGATAAGCCCAGTCAATTGTGATCAACCTCTTCTAAAGTCCTCTAGTTATTGATATTTTTCATCAGATGCCCTTCAAAACATAATTAAATATTCTAGATGTGATCCAGCCTGGGAGCAGTGTATTGAGACTTTTATCCAATTTGATTTATGCTGTTTTAATATTAATGTGGCCAAACAGTGTTTAAGTGTCTCTTTTTTTTCTTGTTTCTTTTTTTAGTAGTTGCTTAAAATGGAATAATGTTAAACACATGGCTAATTGAAATCCTTTTTTTTCTGTGTATATTATTGTCAAGGCACGTCTCTCCAAGCCTGTATTTCTGCTACTGATTTTTGAGCTGGAATGTTTTTGTTATGCTTATCTTGATTAAATTGAATCTTGGTCTTAGTCCATTGATGTTCAGTCCTAGAATTCCCACGGGTGTTCTCTAATGAAAGATACCTTCGCTACATGTGATGCCTGCCTTAGAAATTCACAGTACATATTTGCATAAAAACCACTAAGAGGTACTGTTGTAAAGAAATCTGCTTAACTTGTTCAATGCAATATTTATTTGAGCATAGAAAAATTTTTTTATTCTTTTAAGCATAAAATATATTAACATTACTTGGAATAATATTCCGGCAAACACTGTGTAGTTCTATTAGGAGAATTTTTATTTTATGAATTGTCCCTTTAGGATTATGTTAACTATAAAGCTGATTACCATGTTTCTTATAGTTTGATCCAATTCAGTAGTTAAAATATTAATGGCACAGGGTCAAGAAAGAACTCTTCATATACCATCAGGGACTTTTCCTCAACTTATATAAATAGGAAAGGAGTGTTCTTGGAATTACTATAATCTTGAGGTGGTGTACATTCTTGGGTTATTGTGATACCTTAGAATTAAGATTGGGAGCTTAACAAGAAAAGTTATCATATTCTTATTTTAGGCATTTACTTTTTCTTCTGTGTTGAAAACCAGGATACTAATTCCTCAACCTGACCTTCTTCATGATTTATCTATCAATTATTGTTAGTGGTTCCATGGTTGTACGTGAAAATTCTTCCAGCTAATTATGCTGTTTGGGGCTGGACAAGCTTATTGTAGTATTTATATTGTTTCTGACTGGTCTTCATAGGTGTGTGCCATGAAGGAAACTTGGCATGTATGGACAAATTTGTATAAATAGCTGATAATCCATTAAGAAAAACACTAGATTTGAATACTCCAAAACCAGGCTTAAGAGTTAACACATTTAGATGGGGGTGATGGGGGGGCTAAAATCCTAATATTGTATTTTGATAATTTTAAAAGTTCTTATAGTTTATAATTAGATCTTCGTATCAACTTGCCAAGATGCTTACCCTCAGATTGTTCTATTTTGATTTATAGGGAGAGATTTCAGGGAAAGTTTTCTGTGGAGAACCCCTCTGATTAATATGTGACTATCCATGCATAAATGGCCCTTGGTGATCCCCCCACCTCATGATGGCTAAACAGGCTGTTACTGTATTAGATCCACTTTTTATCAACTTTGTTCTGTGCACCTTCATTTTCGGGAAATATGAGCAGATACGCTATGTGGATGATGATTCCATCGTCGAATAAGTTTGAGAGTAACTAAATAATACATTCCCCTCTTAGAGAGTCAGAGTACGTTAGCATATTAAAGACTTTGAGAATTCCTGTAGGATTAACAACAAAAAGCCTGTTTTTGTTTAACCTAATGTCTCCTGAATTTACTTGAGCACAGTACTTTCTCTTGTTTTCTCAAGTTTACTTGTTGACATTGTTCTGAGTCATTAATTTTTCAACCCACATGTTGGTTTGACTGCCACTGCCTTGGTCTGGCACTCCTCTGAGTGTCTCTGCCCTCTTACTAGGGCATCCTCCTTTCCTGTAGCCAACATTTAGGAACATTGGGTCCTGGAGAGAGCTTGAGTGGGAGCATCCAAATATTTTCTGCATTTACTCACACATCATCTGATATCATTTGAGGGTGCGCCAAGGACAAAGCAGTGGCATGTCCTCATAGAACCGTGAGGGTACCAAGAAGTTTAAATTACAGACTCCCCCTCCAAAGTGTACATCCTAGCTGGAAAAATAAGATCTACTTCAAGAACTGTGAGGATCATGGAAGAGGTGCTGAAGGCTATCACAATGTAGACAAAGAAGAGAGCAGCAGCAGCTCTATAATTATGAACGGTTTGATGAAAGAATTGGCACCTGAGGTGGTCCTGAAAAGTCAGCCAGTATCTTGAAATACGGGACACGACCCCCCCATTCTAGGAGGAAGAAAAGGCACAAGTGAAGGCACCATGATGGAAGGCCATTAGGCATACATATGGGACCAGCTGGGTGGTCCAGTTCAGTAGACTGGAAGAGAATAGTAGGAATTAATTTTTATTAATTAAATTAGAACAACTGATTGAATTTGGTTAATAATATTATATGACAGGAAGACCAGAAAATTCACTATGAAACGAATATTCATCACTATATTCACTTTGCATAGAATTTTGAGTTGCTGTCTTTGCTTCCTGCCTTCTTCTTTCCCTCTTGTCATCCCAAGAGCCCAGGCAGGCAGTCAGGACCAGGTGTAAGTATACAGGGATGCTTTTAAAGGTCTTTAGTAGACTCAGCCAGCCCCAGTGGTTCTGTGTTTTTAAATCATGAGACTGCTTAAATTATTAGCTATATGCAATAGTAGAACATAGATGCAAATCACAATACTGCCAACATTGAAAGAGTGTTGAATATTGATTTAATATGCAGTTTTATAAAAGTATGTGCTGTTGTTTATATATTATTTCAATCTTAAGAATGATTTGTGTCCTTCTATGCTCCTAGCAATGTGAACCTTCTTAAAGATGAATTCCCTTTCTTTTGTAAATCCTTTTCATTCAAAATTAACCTAAGTCCTCATGTTACTTTACTGAGAAAAATGCAGAACGTTTTAATCTATTTTAGTCTTCCTTAAGTGTCTGTCCTTACCAGATTTGTAAACGTGTTTACACTTTGTAAATCTTTCTAGTGGCTGATGATATTTAGATATGGAAAGAAAGAAAATTTACCAATTGTTTTGAAAAAAAAAATCTGAGGCATAGTGTGTTTAGTGGTGGTGGTAGAAGAATAAAAAGAAAAATTAGAGAAGATGTTCTTTAAATTACTGACCTGAGTGATAAAATCAAGGCCATGTCCGTAGTATTTAAATGTGATGTATCTCATCTTTACTCTTGGTCAAATCGTACATCTGTGTATTAGTAAGTTGTGTTTTAAGGTGGTGTAGGTGGAGTGGGGAGGGGGAGCTTGAGAACCCTGAAACCACAGAGAAATAGATTTTGATGGTCATTGTGTTTCTGTGAAATATACTTATACCACTTTGGTCCTGATCTTATAGGAAGTCAGAACTTCGCATTAACAAGGCATCACTGGCTGATTCTGGAGAATATATGTGCAAAGTGACCAGCAAATTAGGAAATGACAGTGCCTCTGCCAATATCACCATTGTGGATTCAAATGGTAAGAGATACCTACTACATTCCATTTCTCAGGCTGTAAGAGGAGTAATCAAGAGATGTGGTGAGAGTTGTAATAAACCGGTGTGTTAAATCTCATTGTGCAAATAAAAAACATAGAAGGAAAACCATATACTTCAAGTATCTTGGGTGTTTTCCATAAAACACACTTCCATAAGGGTGTGTCTGTACTCCCTGAGATGATATAAATCTGAAACACACATAGATTTTTATTTTTTAAGAATTTCAATAAGGTCATGAATGGCAGAAATAGGATGGGTTGCTCATAGAGATTATACTTCCTCTTTCAGTTTGTCAGGGAGGGCTGTCAAGTCTTTGGCTCTATCAGTAACAGAGTCTGTGTGTGTGTGTATATATACGTGTGTGTATTTATATACAGAATACATTTGTATATGCAGGATATATGTGTATTACATACATATGTATGTACATATGTATATTATATATGAATATATGTAGTGTGTGCGTGTTAATAGAATACGGTCCTGACTCGGTTCTAGAAATTTGAATGTTCTCATATGTGTTTTTAATACAGCTGGCTCTAGGTCGTAGGAAGTGAGGCCTATCAATTCTGAAATTAGGAGAGTCTTCGAGGCAAATCCTTCCTACTATGTCTTGTCTTCAGCTTCTGCTTTCCTAAGAATGGTGCCAGGGGTATTGTTTAAACTAATGAATGACTTAGAGGTAGAAGGTGTCACTCACCCTCCAGCAACTTCTCTGAGTTATCCCAAGAAACAAAAGAACCCCCACGGGTGGGTGTCTGCTCGGGATACCCGAATCCTCTGTGATTTGATGGAGTCATCTCTAGAAACCGATGGTGAGCTGTAGCGGTGAGCATCTCTGTCTCTTGAAATAATTAAATGTGACTTCAAAAAACCCTTTGGTGCTTCTTTTCCCTCTTGCGTGATGGCACTTCCCTACTGCCTACACCAACCCTGGCAGGTGTTGGAAAGCCAAGCCTAAGGGCACTGCTCCCCTCCGGGCGGGAGAGGGGAAAAGAGTGCCTACTGCAGAGTCCTGGTCTCTGCAGACCAGAAGGTAAAAATGCAAGGGCAGGAAGGGGAGAGCAGAAGTAACTAGAAGGGGCAACCCCGTAGGAGACTGATGGAGTTGGCGTCTGTGGACTTACTGGGACAGGGAGAAGGGAGTAAGATAGAAATATGGAACAGGGTTGGGGGAGATCTCGGGTTAATCCCCAGCCTTCTCTGGATTCCCCCGTGAACTTCTCTGTTGTGGGGTGATCAGAGTTCATGACTTTAATTTTAAATGCCTCCCTCCACAGAGAGTAGCGGACAACAGTGAAAAGTAGTTTCCATCACTATTTTTAGGAACTGTGTTTGTAGTTGAAAATGTAAAAGCCATTTAAAATTTATATGAGTAAATGTAGCATCACTTTGCTTTTTCATCAGCACGGGTTCAGCAATAAGTATGTTGCTGCATTATTTTTACCCCGTGAGGAATTTTATAGGATGCTAACTTGAAACACAAATTTAAAAACTAATTTCAGTGGCTTATTCTTTTTTTTTTTCCCCCTATTGTGCTTGTGTTTAGTAGCTTGTTCTCAGCCTGTCATTGGCTTGGTTCATTGTGTCTCCCCATGGTAAATGCTATTGAATTATGATTTTGACACTTGGATTAGATTTGTAGAACTATGTATACTATAAATTCCCAGGAAAATACAATTAGAATAAGTGTCACGGTCTCACTGAGTGCTTACAGTACTATTATACTGTTCTGTGTTTTCTGATTTACAGGATTAAGCAGTGAATTATTTACTACTATATTTTTCCTGGCAAAAGCCCACAGGGTTTATTTTTTATTAATTTTAGGGTGCCAAGGGGTAACACGGCTTTTTATATTTTTCTCATAGGGGAGACATCCAACTCATTTTTCCATATTAATTCATTCAAGAATTGGTCTCGAATCGAATATTTAGTATTGACCATAGAGAAATGCAAGTCGGGATATTTTTGATAATCAGTCTTTTTTACCTGACAACAGTAAAGAGAAGTTCTCAGAATATTGTAAGGAAATCATTCTTAAACAACGAACTAAAATTCTTTACAGAATGAGGCCTTGCTGGCTTACATAGAGCACCTGAGGGAGAATAAAGAATCTCAATTACAATGCGAGGTGGTCTTCTTTTTATTTTCATCTTAGAACCCTAGGAATAGTTCTTCCTTATCCAACCCTCTCATTGTATTTAAAAAAAAAAGTCAACTTAGCATGTGTCTGAAAAAGGACACATTCAGAATCACAAGATACTTTTAGTAGCTAAGGAGGACTTGAACCCAGATTTTTGGAATTCCTGATGCTGTAGAGCTCACTCTCTACCTGACTCTGTGTTTGGGAATGTTTAAGTAGATTCTTTGGTTTGTGAAGGAAAAAAAAAGAAAAAGAAAGAAACTGAAGGAATGGTGTGAGGCATAAGGAGAGAGGGGTTCTCTGGGAAGAGCTGGAACTTCATTATAATTGAGCATCAAGGAGGAAAATGTACCCAGGGCTTATCTAAAGATTTAAGTAAACAGGAGTTTCTGGATCTTCTCTCTAGTGTCTCTGCCTTTAATGTGCTTCAGATACTTTCTTGAAGATACTGCTGTTTCTTTTATTTCCTCACCTCCTGCTTTCGACAGTTCTTCTTTGTAATTACAGACTTTAGCCTGGTCATGATCTCACTTGGCCATTTTTCTTCATGGCTCTTTTTAAGGCATTCTTTCCATTATAACTCCTATCGTGTGGCTGTTTTCTTAGTTCCCAAATCAGGTTCCCCATTGCAAGAGTCCGATTGGCGGCACTTACATGCCAGACCATTTCGAAAGACCTGGAGAGTTTACGAAGCATCTGCCTTCTGTTCAGGTGCCCACCATGGGCTCAGCCCAGGAGAGTGAAACTGGAAACATGGCCGCCTAGAAACGCCCCTCTCCTCAGAGGCTGTGGGCGTTCTGCTTTCCCTCAGAGCCTGTGGCTTGGCAGCCGCCCTGAGAAACAAGGCCAGTGTGTTGTGCATATTGGGAGACTCTCTTTTCCCCCAGCACCTCAGGGGCTTAGTTGCAGCACAACCAAAAAGAAAATAAATAGTCTTTCTGATCCTTCAGCCTCTTCTACTGCTGTCTTTGAATTTGCTATATTCAAACCAATTCTAGTTATCAAAGAAGCCTCAGCTCAGGTCCAGAGCTCTCTGGGAACTCAGACTGGGACTCAGATACACGAACTTGTGTTGTTATATCCCTGTTTCCTTAGAAATCTGGGCAAACACTGCACAGAAACACTCTTTCAGAGGGAAAAAGAGCACTCTACTGTGGTTTTAAACTGCCACAGGGCCAAACCTTCTCTCCCTAACTGTGTATTTATTGTTGACTTGGGCTGAGAGAGTGAAATTCTGAAGAATTTCATTTCCTTCTGGGGGTCCTAGAAAAAAGCCTTAAAAATAAGAACATGTTGTCAAAACATTATATTGTGTAGAACTCCCCTGGAGATTTTAATTTATATTTTCTACAAAATATTAGTCATTTTGTTAATTTTGTGTTCTTTCACTCATCTCTGCCATATTTCTCCAATAAGCGCACAACTGTGGTCTGATAATTTCTACACAGGTTGCCTTCCTGAAAGATCCTGGTATGCTGCTGTGAGCTAATTATCCAAATTTCATCCTGTGCAAAAGATTCCTTGTGATACACTGAAGATCTCACACAAGTGCCTTCTTTGCACAAAGATGTTTAGAATATACTTTGGTACCGGATCCTAGGAGGGATGGCAAGGGTAAAGGGGAAGGAAGATACGAACGAGAGATTGTTTTCTTTTCTCCCCAGAAAAAAATGAAAAATGTAGCAAGATGACCTTGCTGTTTGACACTATTTTTAATTCCAAAACACAGCTATATAACTTTCAGGAAAAAATTAGCTTGGATCATAAAAGTCTTCCATCTAATATTAGGAACTTTCTGCAGTGAAACTCATTGTTTTGATTTGCTTAGATTAACAACTAGGTATAAATGAAATGATAACAAAAACCTAAGAAATTCTCCTTGAATTGTTATATGCTTGAGTGAAATAGTGACCATATTTTCAAACATTTAGAAAAGAATGTATTATATAGCCAATTACTCTGTTAAGGTACGTTTTAGAAATTTGTATGTTTTCTGCCTTTTCTGATGCCTTTTAATCCCGATCTTATTTGGAAAAAAGGATTTGCTATACAGTAAACAGATACACATGTATGCAATCTGCTAATTATTTTTGGGACTATGTGGGTCTAACCAAGACCAGTTGAGGCTTCATATAAAGAAGGATCTCACAGGCAGCCATCATTACATGATGGGTAATGGGTGAATTCCTTTGATGAATTCAAATATTGCCAGTTTAAGAGGCCACATACACCATCCTGACACAGATTGTACACTGTATGTTCATTTTCATTCTCATTTCATTTGGCTTGGTCTTTACACGGGAAACCTTTAATTTCACAACTAATTCTTAGCTAAGAAGCTCCGTAAAAATTCCTGGGCGCAGATTAGGGAAGGGAGTAATAGACTTAACTGGTTTTCAAATTAATTAAGTACTGTAGTCCTTAAAAGATTAATGCAAGAGAATATACAAACTAATCAATCATATCCTCCACTAGATTTTCTTTTTTAATCGGGAGAAAAATTATTTGAGTGTGATTCAAGATCCCATAGGAACATTGGGCTCATAGCAATAAATTTGCCGTTTCCTTTGAGATGAATGAAAAATATTACTTCCACAGAATTTGCCTAATGTATCAATTGGTCCTTTAAAAAATCGGCTCACGTGAGTAATAAGCTTCATTTCCCCCCTCCCAAGTTGATGGCATTGTTGGAAATGCTGTGATACTGGTAAACGAGCTGTAGTTATACTGACAATCATATAAGACGTTTTGTAATTTGGGAAGCAGTCTCCCTGTATTTCGTATTACACTGTATTCCCACGAAGGCTAATGAGGAAGAACAATATGAGTGGAAAGGACTTGTCTTTTTAGTGTGACTCTACATCATTTATTAATTTCAAAATTTCTCAGTTGCTTTCTCATAAGCTCTCCTTGTGAGCAAGAAGGCAGGCACTTGAAGACATTCCTTAAGTCATCTTCACTAGTGCTAATAAGTAAGTGGGCCTGTTTTCAATCTTTAAAAAGATGATGTGGTCGTATTTTTTGCACACACAATAATAACCTGTAATTTTAGAATAACAAGGAGTCACAGAAGTGGGTGTTTAAATACACACAGACACATCATATGTATGTTTGTATATATGTATATGTGTCTTTTGCCAAATAGTTATATTCAGTATATTGTGCTCATGGTGAAATCTCAAACAAGTCATGCCTGCGTAATAATGAGAAAAATTCCTTTCCACAAGGTGTCATTTTTCAGACACTGCAACTTTTTCTTGAGAGCAGATCCCATTTATTAAAAAAAGCCTTCAAACATGGCAAATAAACTAATGTTCCTTATGTTTACTTGCCTACTCAGCGTAAGTTCCTCAGCTGTGTTCAGTTCCTGATCATTCTAAATCTTCATTAATTTGCACTAATGAAAGGGATGTCCTTTATAAATTAACAAATTTAATATACCAAATTACTGTAGGAAAAACAGGTTGCTTAAGTAAACATCAAGAAGATTGCAGGATTTAATTTTTTTAAATCTGTAATTGCAACAAAATTATTTTCAATCACTTATAACAAAAGGTAGTTTTATAAGTCTATGAAGTCTACCGAAAACATGCATTAAAATGCTTGCTGAGTGATTTTAATAAAAAAGATGAATTTTTCTAATTAGCAAGATTCTTTTAGTGTAGAAGTATACAACTTCTAACTCGTGTTTCCCCCAAGAAAATTTGGAAGGTTTCTATTCGGAGCCATAATTGTCAAAGATATTTTTAAGGTCTCCAGAGTAAATATCTAATTTTAGGAAGGGAGATGATTGTTATTATTAATATTTTTTTTAGGAAGGGAGATTATTTTAAGTTGTCTCTGTATAGATAGATTTTTATACTAACCTCCTGTTATGCTGTTTTTATGTAACATTCAATTTAAAAAGGAAACATTATGGTTAACCTTTCCTCTAATCGGAGATCTTTCATGTTGGAGATAGAAAAGCTCTGTTTTTTTTCTTGGAAGGTCACAGTGGACAACTAGTTGGTTTGTCAAAAATAAATGTGAAAAGTGTCTTGATATTCATGTTGGGATTGGGACCTCTGCCCAGTTCCTGTGACCCTGAGCTTACGACTTCAGTATGGCTGTCATGTCATTGATGGGTCCTGAAGGACAGAAAAGGAAACCTCTCTCCTAATGTGGGCACTTGCTTGGAAACATGGATCTTCTGGGTATTCATAGGGAAAAATAAATGTTGTGAATCTTTGATTAAAATCTTTCTCTCAGATTAAATTTTCCCGAAAGAAGAACAATTTCATTTTCTGTAGCCCAAATCAAGAAAGTTCATTGTAGTCATGTCAGAAACATATTGCCACATTATCAACTCAGGCTATCCTCTTTAATGCTTGCTGCACGAGCAAATCCAACAGGTATCATATCATATACCTTCCCATTCTTATTCCTTTCACTTCTTCCCATTTTTGGTGGGCGTAAGAGTCAATATAGGCTACTTTGGTGACTTGGTAATAATCTCACACCTTGAATGGTTGCTCTTCCTAATGTTTGAATAGAGAGGACTGTCCATTACTTAATTTTCACAAGAGAGACACATTTGGTCTTACTAAAGATCTATTTCTGATCTTTATATATTCATATTTCACCTGATGCTTATTCTTAAACATCCCTGCTGAATCTCACATGCTATTTTTTCCCCTTCTGATTCCACAAAATCTTGTCTCCCTAGAGAAGTGTCTGAGGTTGAAGAAACATTGGCAGTTAAATTAAGTCTTCTTACTGATGGACTAGTCCTACCATTTAAACCTGAAATGGTCATATCTGTATTTAAAGATGATTACGTTGATCGTGAACATTTCTAACTCCATGATTAACAGACTGTTAATTCAAACATAAAATGAGAACATACATGATTTACTTAGGATTTTAGTAGGTTCTGGTAACTTCTGAGTGGATTCAACTTATCTTTTTGTCCCGGTTAGTAAATAGTGATGTATTGTTTTGTCATTTAGCAATAATTATACAAACAGTGAAGGTCGAATGATATTCATCATTGCATTGCTACATCTTTCCAGGCTTCATAAAACTATGCCTTACTGAAAATACTAGATTTTAACAAGTGAAGCCGTTTTCAGGAGGATGGGAAGAAGACAAGATTGGTTAGACAATGTACTCGTCCTTTGTTCTATTATCAAGACAGTACACTGAAAGCATGTCAAAGCTTAAACAAGGCTGTCACAACTCACGCCAAAATGGTGTGTCCAGCAGGATGTAGTTTCTCCTGCATTCCCTTGGGGCGGGAGCTCTCTATTACTCTGTGTCCTGCCCAGAGTAGCTGAAAATTCTGTGAGATAAGGTGCCCATCTGGATTATCATTGGCAATTTTCTGTAGAGTTCAATGCCAGAACTTGACGTTTTTCACCAGTCCCAACGAGAAGCATCCTTGCTTTTGGTTTTGAACAAACATGTAGTTCTCCAAAGATTGATAACTTAAAAATTCTGACCACAGCTTTGATCCTCCAGCTTTGATATATATATATATATATATATATTTTTTTTACTGTCTGCCTTCCTGCTATCTGCCTTCCTCTCTGAGAAGGAACGCACAGCCTCCTTGCTGTACATTGTCCTTCACCGGCTCCGGGGGGGCGGGGAATTCTTCCTACGTACACTCCAGCATAGCTCATCTCATGCTCTTTCCCCAAGAAAGAAGAACTATGTATCTGGGCAGCCTTTTTTTTTTTTTTTTTTTTTTTCTTTGCATTTCTGACATTTGGGGTGGATAGAGCCTGGGCTTTCATCATCCTCTTGCAATACTTTCCTTCCTTTACACTCTTTTTCAGTTGGAAGGCAGGCTGTGGAAGTGGCTCCCGGCCTCCTGATTATACATCATAATTTCCTATCACCTTTTCTTTTTACAGACATCATCACTGGCATGCCAGCCTCCACTGAAAGAGCATATGTGTCTTCAGGTAAGGACAAGAAGCTCACCTAATTTTACTAACCAGAACCACAGACCTAACTAGTGCTGGCTGCACCTTCTACTAATCAGAACCCCCTCTGCACCCAAATTGTAGCTGTTCTTGTTTTAGGCTTCAGTATTTCCTCCAGCTCCTTTTGCCTCTTGGGGTTTTACGTAAAGGAGCGCAGTTCTTGCTACTATGTCTGAAGTTGGGCCTGGGAGGCATGCATGGGAAAAAGAAATGTCTCCATTCAACTTAGCGACATTAGACAAGGAAAGAAGACATCTGGGTTATACATTCAGTTTTCATAACCTTTCTAGGTGCTTCTCTCAGCTGGTTCTGTTCCTTTTACCCACCGTAGTTCGTTCCTGGATAATGTGTCCATGTCCAACCTCGGACCTCTGGGCTCCTAACGAGCAGTTGTGGGTCACTGAACTTACAGAAAACACTGTCGTACGCCTGAATTTTTCAGATGTTGGTGCATTGCTTTTTGGTTTGTTTTTGTTTCTTCCTTGCCTGTGATATTTGCCGGTAGCACTTACAGTCTGAGCAGATATTAGCTACTTCTAACCCAGCTCTACTAATGCATGTATAACCTTAATTCATTGATTTCTCCATTTGCTGTGAATTTAATTAATCTGCTGTGAATTTTTTCCTTTCTTTTTGCTTTTTTTTTTTTTTTTACTTATCCTCTGTTATTCTATTGTTAACAGGACCTTGGTATATTTAAAAATTCATATTTAATGAGAGGCAAGTTTTTAGAGTCCTCGATTCAAAACTCACTTCAGAAGTATGACGATAACTTGTTTCTGCATGACACCTCACAGTTTACAAAGACTTACATACACATCTCATTTGGTATTCACAAAAGATGTGTGAAACAAGACATTATTTTTCTTCATCATACAGATGAGGAAACTGAAGCATTAGAAATGTTAAGTCATGTGTCTCAGCAAATAGGAGAGCAGATCCTTCCAGCTAACTCAGTATTCCTTTCCATTACCCCGTATTTAATATTTGGTGTCATTGATCCTTCATATGACCTGTACCTTCTTGGAAAGTTGGAGGAGGCCATATAATCTAACACAGCTTTTTTTTTTTTTTTAAACTTACCTTCACCAGTTTCTCCTCTTCCCTTCAAAGCCATTGTTCCAAGATCATAAAAGTTAAATCTCTCTGTGTCCCAGATGGCTTTGACCAGGGCATATTCATTGTTGTTCCGAAGACTGATGCTTGTGTGGGACAGGGTGGGATGACCCTGGAGTCTCAGAGGGTTGTACTTTCTGAGCAATACAAAGAAAGCAAGAGAGAAGGGAGGGAGCCCGGGAAGAGGGAGAGAAAAGATAGAGGTAAAAAGAACAACAAAAAGAAAAAAAAATTGTTGAGTTATCTGAATTCTCTTCCCCTTTCATTCATATAAAGGGCTTCACTACCTGACTCCACAGATGTTGTTAGGAACCTGGGCTTTTCAGATTATGTGGTGCTTCCCTTGGGAATCAGGAGTGACTCTCACCAGTACTTTCCGATCGATGACTTGAATCTTTATAGCTTTCTGGCTGCTGAATTTCAATCCCTCTTTGATACTAACTTGTTCTTCTTTGTGACTAATAAAAACCCTTCGGTCCCATGCTTTTTTTCTGCATGAGTTGTGTTTTATGCTCTGTCTATATTTAAATACTAGCTTTCCTTCCTTTGTACTGGCTACCTAAGAGAATCTTGCCACCGTACAACTCCAGTGATCATATTATGAGTTTATTTAGCATGTTTTGTTTGAGCTTACTATAATCACTCCAGCGGATCTTGCATGGACTTTATTGAGCACCGTGTTTGGTCAGGGTGTCTATGCAGATCATATTGCCTGAGAACAGATTCATTCTTCTTCTTTTTTTTTTCCCCTCTGTGCATGAACGTTGACTTTCATTCTCTCTGAATATGGGGATTGTTCTCTTTGGTTTCACGTTTCTGAAAATCAAGACCACACTTGAGAGAAGGAATGGGCCATCTCGCCTGTCCTGCGGCTCTGTTCAGAGTCATGTTTCTAGGAAGTTCATGCACCAGTTGGTATGTGGGGTGTCTCTGCAGGTGGACAGACTCCCATTTTCATCCCGTGGGTTTGGACTACAGATAGAGTCCTCTGTGGTCTTTGAATTTTGCATAATCTTCCTCCGACTTCGAAATGCTTCAGCTTTTCCGTCGCACTCTCCTAGTCCTCTTTTTCTGGATGGTCCCCAAGCCCGGCACATTTCTGATGTAAGAATGCAAGCAGCCTGACTCAATAAAGCCTCATTTCGCTTCTTTGTTTTATAGAGTCTCCCATTAGAATATCAGTATCAACAGAAGGAGCAAATACTTCTTTGTGTAAGTATATTTGAATATTCCATTCACTAGTTTTTAACCCAAGACAGAATCTGCCTCTGGTGATGGTGTTCCTGTCTCTCCTCCACCCTCAGTGAGGAACAGTACGTCAAGTTTGGGAGCAGGCGGTTATTTGCTGCGTGGAAGGGAATGGCCCCATGCTATGCTTACGGGGGGTTGGGGGGGGACACATGGACATTAGAAGATACCGCATATGTTATAATGTAGTGTCTTTGAATGTTGAAAAATGATTGTAGAGCCTCGGAGGCCTGGTTCGGGGTGAGCAATAGAGAACATCGTTAGTTGTTTTTAGTGTGTCTTGTTGCCTTTAGCAGTTGCTTGAGGCCTGATACCCAGCTGTTTGGGGCCTATTCTAAAGCTCCCCAGTTCTCATATAAAGTCTGCTATGATAGAGTAAGGAAACTATATATAGATGCCCTTAATTCAAATTCGATAGCAAGTGACTAATTATGAAAATGTTTGAAAGCAAGTCCCTAGGCAAGATCTCAGATTAGTTTTCATCTGTTTAATGTGAAATGTGCTTTGTGCTTGTGGAACTCTACAACTGTTAGATTGATTGGTGCTTTGTGCCATGTCAGGGGAACTTAAGAAATTAGCCAGGACTAGTAAAAATAGTTTTGATACTTATGAATTGTGAATAGCATCGAATTAAATTTTGATATCCAGCGGGGGAATTTATCAGACCTTGAAAATAAAACCTATAATTACAGTCTTCCTCTCCCTTATTTTAGCTCTTTATTTAACGCTATTTCTCAGTTTGAGAAGCTCTTCAATAAGTAGATAGTCCCAATTATTCTATTCTAAACCGGGGAGCATGTTTAAGGCACAGTTTCCTTTGGCTATCAGCATGGTAGGAAACACTTGCAGGAAGGTCTGTATTTTAGGCCACTTCAGTTGTTTTGTCCATCTGTTTAAATACACCCAGTTTGAGTCTAAAGCCTTTCCCTCCGGGTTAGTACCAGAACTGTAACGATATGATGTAAACGTATTTTTTATTGCATGAAGTATGATGTTTTGACTATATTTTAGCTAGATAAAGCATCATTTAACTAGATTGATGGAAGCAATCTAGTGAGATCAAACAGGACCTAAGATGCCAGAGAGGACTAAATTGGCTTCTTCTGTATTCTAAAGATACTCATTACATAGTCTAAAACGATAATCCCTTCTGGGGAGCCTGGGATATTTGTTATTTAATTCTACTTATAAAAAGATTAGTATAATTATATAGATTTTAACTAACTCGCATTAAGGAATCATGTTGAGCTTTGTTTTAGATTTTTGAGTGTTTATTATACAAGGGCAAATACTAGATTTTTCCTTTTGGCATTTTGTCTGGGAACAGTTTCCCCTGCATGATTCATTGAATAAAGTTATTGAAACTCTTGTAATTGGAACCCTCCTGCTATCATTAATGGGGCAATGGATGCTGTCCTTAAGTATATCCGAGTAGTTTTGGAATAGAAGAAATACTTCTTTGGGTTTTCCAGAGCTTTAGGGAACTGAAATGAATCTCTCAGTTTACATTTGTATTCATTGCAATACTGTTGAGAGAGAAATAATTTTGAAATCTGACTCTGATCTCTGACTCTCAGCAGAGTTCGTTCCTGATACTTGGTAAAGGTTTAAGACTAAGAAAGAAGGCTTTGTATTTTAATATCGTGTTAAAATATTTCAGTGCGTCATTTTCATACATTCCCCCCTCCCTGTTCATGCTAGGCTCTCGGTAAATACTGTGGAATTGATTCATGCATACATTTTCTTAAGCTCGTGAAAGTACACCCTGTAATTTGAAAATAAAACCGAGAGCGGCAGGATGTTAAGTCCAGTCTTGGTGAGACCAGGGAGAGCAGCGTGAGGCACTCAACCCTTCCAGAGGGAGTGACTGCCCAACTCCGCAGTGCAGAAATCTGTGATGTCAACAGAGCTCCCTCTAGCAAAGGCCAAAGGGGAAACTTGAGGCAGCAGAAATAGCCATAAGCGGGACTTAAACATTCAAGTGATATATGAGTTGAAGGCCTTGGGAAAGTTCGCACGGGTCAGAAATAATCAGTGCCGAAGAATAGGTTCCTTTTCGCTTTGTTTCCACCAGAAAGGAGACACCGGTCAGTCCCCGTGCGTGAAAAGTGAACCCTGCTCTTGCAATGTAATCACGTCTGTGTGGGCTACATTCTTGGAACTCTTGGCACTGGCGTTGGCTGTGTACATTTTGCAGAGCCTTTCTATGGATGCAGCAAACCGGTTGTGTATCATGCTGAGTTGGTGTGCTCTCGGGATCGGGCAGCCCTGTTGCTTTTCCCATTCTTCAGGGACAAAGGTGTGCACCTGTGTGCAAAAGCAGCCCCTTATAGCCCTGGTCCTATTAATGAGAGCCTCTCACTGCTGAGTAAACCCTGAGGGGGTTCAGCAATGTCAGTCTGTGCCCTTGGCTGAGCTCGGATGCCCCAAAGGATGCCAAGTCTGTCCTTTCTCCTGGCATCCTGCTTCTCCCCAGAGCCCTCCCTGACCACGCCCGCCCTCAAAGCTCTACTTTTGCCCTCTGTAACTCCTGTTGGGATAGAAGAAACACAAAGAAGAGAATAAGTATTGCCCATCTACCTATCTGAAATACTACTGCTAATATTTTAATATACATTCTTCTTCTCAGTGTTTTTCATTTTGGCTTTCTGTTTATCCCCCCTTCCTCCATCTACTTAATGTGTCAGACGCATTTTTCTCATGTTACCAAATACAAATCAGAAGTATTTTAAAATAGTTTTTTGAAATCTTAAGCTTTTAAATAATTCTCTAAAATTCACTGTAACAATAAAGCAGGTGTTCTTGACTGGAGGTTTTAAGGGATTTATGTTTCATTTACAAATACCTTATCATTTATTTCCCCTTTGTGTTTATTATTCCTAACATTTCATAAACATTGGTGAAATGTCAAAGGTACTAATCCTTCCCTTCGGAAGGAAAATTTTCACTATTTCTTTTTTGAAACTGACATTATACACTCACTATTTTTAGAGTTGCTAATTTATGAAATTTTCAACATGTTTCTTATAATGATCTCCTGGTAAAGATGGACATTATTTGCCTTTATTTACTTTGTTTTGGTAAATGAGGCATCTGTGACTTGAAACGTGTTAATTTGCTAGATGAGGGTCCTATTACACGTAAGTGCTCTTGTAAAAGGAGAAGAACGTGAACCTTACGAAATAGTAGGACTCTCTTGTTCCTCCTTTATGTAGGATCAGCAAAAAAGTAAAAGAATTGCTTAGAACAAACCGTAAAGACTTCCCTCTGAAGTACCAGCTGCCCATGACCCTATTTTGCCTACGATTTTATTGAATTCTATAGAAAAGTACAATTGTTAATACCAGCCACTTTACTGAATGAAGAACCAGCCATTCCAATTTAATATATAAAAGAGGGGAAAAAATGAAAAGTCTAATGAATAGTAATTAGAAAAAAATAAAGATAAGTTTCTGGAAAACAGTCTTAAATAATTATAAGTGTTCATAATAATAATAACAATAATAATGGCAAACATCTGTTGAAGGCTTTCTGTGTGCCTGGCACTGTGTTAGGTGATTTGCATGGAGAACCATAATGGTTCTCATAAAACCTTAATCCATTTCTTCAGATGTTAAGACTGATAAATTTTGTCCAGAGTCATGCAAGCAGAATTCAAACCCAGGCAATCCACTAGCCTGCTATGCATGACATGTGAGGTTTTGTTGTCTCAAAGAAAAAGCCTATAATATTAAAAGGAATGAGATTCTGCGAATGGACTGGAAAGTAATCTTGGACACAAAGTGAATTGGCGGTATGGATGGTAGCTTAGGGAAATGCATGACCTGGGATCAGCTGAGCCCATGTGATCTGTGTGTTGCACACATCAAAGCATGCCAGGCAGTGAGGTGAAATGGACAGAACACACACCTTGGGTGGACACCTGCTCGCAAGTCTAAATACTAGTGCTGTAAATGCTAGGTAATCTTAGGCAAATTGTCTAACCTCCCTGAGACTCAGTTTCAAGATCCGTATAATCTTGTTTGTCTCAAATCTACATTGGAGGTCTAATGTGGGAAAATTAATGTGAATCATTTAGCACAGCTTTGCTTTTAGGTGGTCTCCCCTAACTGTGGGAGAAAGAAAAATGAAAACCTGATATGGCTCTGAAGAGAGAAGGGTCATCAGATGAGTCCTTGCATCTCATTTGAACAATGTAGGACAATATCTTTATTTTTGGAGGAGGAAAGGAGTTAATTATTTGCATTCCAAATGATGATGCTGAAAGTTCTGTGCCAAGAAATCACTGTGTCTTTTCAAAATATTATATATTCTCAGCTAAGGCAGCATTTCAAAGGAACTTATCCAGGAAGTCCTCTTTGAAATCTCTGAATGAAATGGACAATGCAGTCTTTAATTTGGCACCTGAAAGAGCTAGCTGAAGGGGAAAATGTCTTTTGTCTGCAGGACATTTCTGTTATAATGAGATATAGCATTATCACTTGGGACTAGCACAGTGATATGTATTGATTAGATTGGGCCACGTCCACTGGTCCCTTGGTGAGAGATTTAAATCTATGATTCTTAAATTCCACCCTCAGCTGCAACTAACTTACCTGCTTTAATAGGAGAGGAAACTGCCTGGACCTTTGCTAAATGATTCTCAGCTGGGAAAATGGCATTTCAATTTCACATCTTTATTGGTTGCAAAATATGAAGTCCGTCCTGTCACCGTTGGAGAGCTACTTCTAACTGAATGCAAATTGTGTTTCCAGGTTTCTATAAACATTGTCTAGGGTGTGGTGGCTCTGTCTGTTGTGGAGAGGGACAAACAAATTCCCATGCATCATAGAGCAATAAGAGAATAATTTAAAAAGGAAATTGCCCAACTAGTATTACTTCCATCTTTCTAATTTCTTAGACATGTACAGATTTTTAGGACAATAAGAGACTTGGAGCAAGAGCACAGAGGTGTATGTCACAGCTCTTCTGAGTTCAAGTGAGTTATTGCCTTCATGGTCATTCATTCATTTTTTAAGTGACTATATCTTACTTTTTTTCTTAAAGTACCACCTGCAACTGTAATACAGTTCTTCAGTTCTGCCTTTGACCTTTCTAAAGTCACTCCCTGCCTCCCACTGCATTCCATCACTGGACAAGAGAACCTTGAAACTTTTGGTCAAGTGTATAATGAAAATGTAGTTAACCTTTTGTATTCAGTTGAATTTAACCTTTACAAAATTATTCTTTTGAACCGCGAAATAAACCATATATGTGTATGTGTATATATACATAACTGATATTTGTACCATACTGTATATTTTATAAGGTATATTTTTATATATTGAGTCATTTATTCACATAGGAACTCTGCGACCTAGATTTTATCCCATTTGTCAGCCGAGGGGTTGAGGCTCAGACATTCTGACGTGTCCGAATTCAAAAACTAAGTAGGTGGTAGAACAGATTTAAACCTGAATCTTCTGATAGTAAATGTTATGGTCTTTTATTTACAAAGTCTCATGGGATCCATTCGGCTAGTTTGAGGGAAGGCCTTCTTTAAAAAAAAAAAAAAAGAAAGAAAAGAAAGAAAAAAAGAAAATCATCAAGATGCAGTTTTTATAAAGACTCCAGGAATAAAATCACATTAGTCCCAGTTATCCCAAAGCCAGGTTTTATTGAAGTCATACACTTTCCACACACTACAAGGTAATGAAATGGACAGGTGAGCTCTTAGTTAATGGCAAACAATTCAAGGGCTTAATAGTAAAAAAGGAGGCAGAAGTGTTGGTTTAGAATTATTTCAGTGACCTTGCTGTTTGGCTTTGTTATTTTGAGAATGATGTGGTGTATTTCCAAATATGCTGTTTTACAGAAATGGGAGTACTCTCAGACCCATTGGGCTAATGGAAGTTTGATCTTCATCAAATAGGCATATCTCCCTCGGTGGTAGTTTATGTTTGGGATAGATACATTGCCTTATTTCAGACTAAGCACTATTTAATTTAGTGCATGATATCTTAAATCCTGAAAATTATTTGTATGACAGAGTAATTCATTAGTGGAAAATTATCAGACCCGGAGCAATTATTTCTCTATTTTATTCTTCGGGGAGATCTTTACTGGAATATTCTCTTTAACATTAAAAAAAATTAATCAGTCTTTTTATCAGTCTTTTTCCAGTATATCAGCTGGAAGAGGGGAGGACGTCTTTATTTTTCCTATTTTCAGCATAGTAAAAACTATAAGTGTTCTTAATCATTTGGGATAGAGTAGTGAAATGGATTAGATAGAAGAGCTTTAATTTGTTAAATGGTGAGTGGAGGCAAGGGAATGGAAACAGGTGTATATCAAGAAAGCATCTAGAAGAACTAAGCCAGCAAGATTTTGATAAATGTACTTATGCTGAACTTGGTGGTTTTCTTTATTTTCTTTATTTCTTTATTTTTTTCAAGTTATCTAGGGATCTGAGAAATAGCAAGATGGGAATAGAAGCCTTTATTAGACCCGGGGTACTCTAGGAAACAGCTCTCTCCCTGGGGCAGAGAGAGGGAAGAATAAGATAGAGGAACGGATGGGAAACAACGTGATAAAGCAGCAGCACAAGGAGAAATAGGGGGATTGTGATTTAAGAGTTTATCAATTACAAGCTATAGAAATTTAACTCCAAAAGGCTTAAATATAAAGAGAGTGCGTTGGCTTCCATAACTGGCCCATTTGGATCCAGAGCCTCAATTGCATAAGGGAAAGGCTTGTCAGTCTTTATGCTTTGTTTCTCTACAGATGTGAGCTTCATTCTTAGTGGGCTTTCTCTGCCTGACAAGGAGATAACGGCTGGTATCTCTAAGCCTGTAACCCCTCAGCCCATAATCTAAAAGGAAGATTTCTCTTCCTTTTAGTCCACTCCTTATCCACACAGCAGAATTTAAGGAAGAATTTACAGAATCAGATTGGCTCTCTCTGTGTCCTGTGCCTACCCCTAAAATCATTACTGTGTCCAGGGAGATCAGTAACTTCCGTTGGGCAGGGGTGGGGTCAGATATCCACTGCTGTGTGTGTTTGGGTCAGCGAGGCAGATGAGCTCAGCCCCATGGGAACTGCAGGGTTTAGGTTCCTTACAAAGAGGGAGGTTTTTTATCTAAAAGTGGGCTAGACAGGGAAAACCAACATGGTCCTCTATTGCTGATGAGCAGACAACTTGAGATATCAGGAAATAGATATCTCACAGAGAATTTTAAAGGAAAATTAAAAATACATGTTACTGAACATTGTTCAATTGGGCAGACTAGATTAAAGCAGAAATTTTAAAGAAAATGAGTTAGAAAACTGAAGACAGCTGAAATACCTTAAAAGACTCTTTATTAGAACCTATCAATTGATTATATAACCTTTCTTAAAAATACCCTCTTTTTTTTAATCCAGAAACTTAATGCTTTTCTGAGTAAAGTGGAAAAGAGTAAAAAAAAAAAAAAAGGAGCTACAGTTTTCAAGTTAGAATACATGGGAAGCGTTTTTGAAATCTGTAAAATGTTCTGACTTTGGAGTTAAAAATCAAAGTTCACTTGCTTGAGATTCTTTTATTTAAAAATCTATGCTTAAGTAGATTTTGAAAAATTACTAGTTTCTTTCACCAGAGTAATTGCAGCTTCCTCCCTCCCTCCCTCCCTCCCTCCCTCCCTTCCCTCTTCCTTTTCCTCCCTTCCTTCCTTCCCTCCTTCCTTATTCCTTCCCTGCTTCCTTCCTTCCTTCTAACAGTAAGAGAAGGAAAAGAAGCATGCTTAGCCCATTCTATTTCATATTGTATAGAAAAGTCTGCAGGTCTTGTTGAAGTGTGAAATCACCCTTTCTGAGGCTTTACCAGCCTTGCAGGTATCACCACTGAACCCAGAGGAAGTAATGCCTCCACTACTTCATCTGTAGGCAGATCCCACTATTCTCTGCCCTACTCTTATTGTAATGCGTCTGGCATACAAGGCGCTCGATTATTTAATTCATTTTTTTAATAAAGATGCTGTGTATTCATAGTTCAACTAATCGTCAAAGAACTGCTAGAATGGCACTTTTCATTTTATCTCTCAGTCTACCAAAGGTCAGCAAAATCTAAAAAAACACAATTATATGGGCCAGTGTGGGTTATAGTCTAAAGATAGACTCATCTCCATTCAAGTCCATAACTACCTCTTATTTAGAGATTTGGTGTTTAGGTTGAATTCGTTCATTATATACAGGCTATCATTTTGTTCATTGCTCAGGTATTCCAGAGTCTCTTCTTCAGTAAATATCAAGCTTGTTTAAAAATATGACAAGGAGGGGGGCGCCTGGGTGACTCAGTCAGTTAAGCATCTACCTTAGGCTCGGGTCATGATCCTAGGTTCCTGGGATTGAGCCCTGAGTCAGGCTCCCTGCTCAGTTTGTAGTCTCTCTCCCTAGCGCTCTCCCTATCTCTGTCTCTCTCAAATAAATAAAGAAATCTTTTTTAAAAATGTGAGAAGGAGAGAAATTGAGAGAGGGTGGGAGGGGAAAAGAGAGAGACAGAGGAGAGACAGAGACAGGTTTTGTTAAATATTGCAAGACTTTTTATTTGCTGCGATGAAAAATATCATCAGTCTTGCTTTTAATTTTTAAAAGGAATTTAGAGCTATTAATCTCTTCATTCCAATAGTCAGAATATTAAAAATCAGATTGGGATAGGCCAAGTGACAACTAAGGTCAAAGAGCAAGTATAAAATTAAAAGTTTTGCTATTTGAGTCTTAGATCACTGAGAACTTTCTCACTCTTTGATTAAAATAAGTGAATAGTTAATAATATATTTAAATAAGTGAATAGTTAGTAAATAATAGTGGTCCAGCATGCTAGGAACTGTGATGTGTATTTCCTGAAGGGGGTAGGGTCGGGGGAGATGAACAAGAATAGTTCTTGGGCTCAAGTAGTTTGCAGTAAAGTAGAAAGGGTAATTGTGGTTAATTGGGCTAATTGTGTATAAATGATACATGCTTATGATACAAAGTAGAATATGGGGGCAGACTGAAATCAAGTTGCTTTTTTAAATAATATTGCTTAAGATAGAATATACTTAGTCTGGGGGCAACTGGGTGGCTCAGTGGGTTAAAGCCTCTGCCTTCAGCTCAGGTCATGATCTCAGGGTCTTGGGATCAAGCCCCGCATAGGGCTCTCTGCTCAATAGGGAGCCTGCTTTCCCCTCTCTGCCTGCCTCTCTGCCTACTTGTGATCTCTCTCTCTCTCTCTGTCAAATAAATAAATAAAATCTTAAAAAAAAAAGAATACACTTAGTCCATTTTGTGGCATGGGATTTAAAAGGAAAACATTAAGTTTCTAAATCCTTTAAAAATTCCCTAAACTACCTTTAAAACCCTACTTAGTGCAAAGTACTTTCTGATTCCTCTTAATGTTACTTGGCCTTTTACTTTTAACAGTAGATGACAGATTTTCATCATTTTCCTTCAATAGGATAAATTTCAGAATTTAGTCCATTTTTATGGACTTAAAAGAAACATTTAAAAGGAAATGTTTAGATAATTATTATTTTTTTTTAACTGTGGTCTCTCTTTTTTAAGTAGTCAGTTGTTTCTGCTTCATAATTAAAGCTCAATAATTTTACCAAGAAATTAGAATTCTGAAATTTATCCTATTGAAGGAAAATGATGAAAATCTGTCATCTACTGTTAAAAGTAAAAGGCCAAGTAACATTAAGAGGAATCAGAAGGTACTTTGCACTAAGTAGGGTTTTAAAGGTAGTTTAGGGAATTTTTAAAGGATTTAGAAACTTAACTGGAAATTTTAGATGAGCATCATCACAGTATGGTAAATTGAATTACTTACCGTTGATTTTCAGAAACTTACCCATGATGCATAGATGGACTTAAAAGATATTTGAAAAGATATTTTTTCTTAGGTTATTTGGAAATGTATATGGAAAGGTTGAAGTTTCTTGAACCATTTTATTATCATTTGGCAAAATTTGGTTTTTTTTAAATTTTATTTTCTAAAGTCCACAGAATTGACCCAAAGTTGGAAGTAGTATATTTGAAAATGTATGTCTAATTATAATATAACTTAGTGATACATATAGTAAATTAAAATAATAATTTATTTTGGCTAAATATTGAAAAACAACATATCTTTTATGATGATTCCTTTCTTGATTTCTTAAAATTCATTTATTGAAAGGAGTGATTAATTGGCCAGAAGCTTCTGTGTCATTTGATTGAGTTTTCAACTGCACATTTCTCATGTGAAAATTAAAGTATATTCAGAAAAAGAATCTGAATCCGGAAGGGGAAATACATTAAATGTTATTTTATAATGTTTTAGGTAAATGTTGTCCTGCATTTTAATTTAGAGATCTAGCTATTTAATCAACCTATAAAAATCCATGCTATTCACAGATAGTGTAACTTGGAGAACAGATTATTGTTATTTTAACTCTTAGTCTACAAAGCTATAAGAAGGAAGTTGCTACATTTACTTAAAAACAGTTGGAAAATCTAACATGGTCCAGCAATGATGAACTGTTTCAGGCGGAACACACCTTGTCAGCCAGGATATTTTTATAAGATGTGATGTGAGGAAATACGAAGAGAAACAGCCTTACACATATCTGACAGAAAAATTACTTAAGTGGCCATAATGGATTTTTTACAAATTTTGTACATTTCCCTTTAGTTGACCCAGATGGATTTTTTTTTCTCTGCTAACCTCATGGCAGCTTCTTATTTTCATATCCCTAATACTCCAAAGCAGAAATGCATCTTGTTTCAGGCTTGATCCTCAAGTTATCAGCAAAAAAAAAAGTAAACGATACAGAGAGTTCTTGGGTATGTTTTAGAACGAATAGATTATGGGGACCATAGAATTGCTGTGTATGTGCAAATGAGACTGCGTGTGAAAGCAAGATAAGCTTTAGGAAGGATTTAGGTGACTCAGGGGCACATAAGGGATTTACTGGAACCTTTAAAAACATTTTTCAAGTGCAGGTGAAGAGGACTTAGGTTTAAAACTGTTCCGCTTAGGGAAAACAAAAATGAAGCCTGACATTCACTACCTGTATACACAAACAATTATTTCAGTAAAACTTTCTACTTGTACTCCTAGTTTCTAGAACATTGGCTCTGACCTTTTGTGTACAATATGCATCAAAGAGTAAGCCTAATAGAAACTTCTAGCGGAGGGGTTTTCATGAAGAAGAGGACCAGTGATAGTCTCAATAATTTTCACAATGTCATAACTCACCTCCCTCCTTTTGTAAAAGTGCAGACCTGGGTACATTTTATTTAAATGGTGCTCTGAAATTGTACATAAATAAATAAATAAATATCCTTGTTTAATCAAGGAAGAAAAGCAAACTCTTTATTATTTTATTGCTATAACAAGATACTAGATTATCTTCCAACCCCCAGGGTTATTCCTCTCGTTGTCTCATAGCTCTTGCTTCAGCAACAAGCTTGCCACTTGTTATTGACACGTTGTGCACATCAGTTCCCAAGCCAGAATGTCAGGTCCAGAAGGAAGGAATTTGGGGTTATTTGTGTGTCCATTCCTATAGCATATCACTACGCTGTTTCCAGTGTACTAATTAAATGGATAATTACTAATTAAATGGATATAAAAATAAACAGCGAGGTGATTTTTTTTAGATTATTAAAATTTTTTAAAGCTATACACATATATGTAATTATAGGAAAGCCATATTAATCTTGAATCACAGAGGCACCTGGGTGGCTGAGTTGGTTAAGCGACTGCCTTCAGCTCAGGTCATGATCCTGGGGTCCCAGGATCAAGTCCCATATTGGTCTCCTTGCTCGGCAGGGAGGCTGCTTCTCCCTCTGACCTTCTCCCCTCGCATGCTCGCTCTCTCTCTCTCTCTCTCTCTCACATAAATAAATAAAATCTTTAAAAAATATTTAAAAAAATAAATCTTGAATCACAAAACATATTTAAATATTTTAGAATCGAAGTTAAAAAAAATAACAGTGGCTTAAATAATATTAGAGAATTTTTAACATTCTGAGAAGTATTTCACTCTTTGCTTCTATTTTAATTTTTTTTCTGGTTTCTGTATCTGGAAAGTTTCCTCATTTTTAGAGAAATACTCATTTACATGGTGATATATAACAATCTGTTTCACCTCTGATGGGATTATCACAAATTATCTGCAAATGTATTATGTATTAACTGGTTGGTCGCTGTTCCTCTCTGTGGTGCTGAAGAGTCACTTGTTTGGGAGTAAGAGAATGCCACCGTGGTGGTAAATAAGGTTGATTTTTCTATTACTATTATTATTAGTAATAATAATAATAATAAAGTAGTAGTAATATCTTTTAAAGATTTTTATTTATTTATTTCACAGAGGGAGAGAGATCACAAGGAGGCAGAGAGGCAGGCAGAGAGAGAGAGGGGGAAGCAGGCTCCCTGCTGAGCAGAGAGCCCGATGTGGGCCTCGATCCCAGGACCCTGAGATCATGACCTGAGCCGAAAGCAGAGGCTTTAACCCACTGAGCCACCCAGGCGCCCAGTAGTAGTAATATCTTTTAGTGAGCACCTATCACGTCAAGTACTTTTGTCTGAGAATAAATATGTAAAAGTCCCATTATACAAATAAGGAAACTAAGAGGACTAAAAATCCCATTGTATAAATACGGAAACTAAGTCAGCGTCTGTCAAGGTTATATTACAGGTGGTAGCAGAAGCAAGGTTGCTCTCTGACTCTGCATCCTGTGCTCTTTTCACTCACTGATTATAGAGGGTGAAAGAAAAACCTTCAGAGGGCTCCTCTTGTGACCTCTTTTTTTTTTTAAGATTTATTTATTTTGAGAGAGAGAAAAAGAGTAGGGGAGGGGCAGAGGGAGAGATAGTCTTAAGCAGACTCCACACTGAGTGCAGAGTCCCACGCGGGGCTCAATCTCACCACCCCGAGATCACGACTTGAGCCAAAACCAAGAGTTGGATGCTTAACTGACTGTGCCACCCAGGGGCCCCCTCTCTGGTGACCTCTTACACTAAAGGGCATGTGATCATTGCAGCTACTTTAGAAAATAGTCTTTTTCTCTAACGTGATTACGTGGACCAAATCTAGTTCTAAGTATCAAGGTTCCTGAGCAGAGTACAGAAACATATATACACATTTACTGCGATAACAAAATTAAAACTAGAAAGTTTTAGGTAACAAATTATATTCGTTTAGTTCTTGGATAAGTTAGAAGGGACACCATGAACCGCTAGGACACAGATACTTTGGGATGGAGAGAACGCTGAGCACATTGTGGTTGATGAAAGGTGTGTGAATTAAATATCTGAAACTCGGGTTGTAAGAAACAACCATCACATGTGATATGTAGCTTCAGCTTCCTCATCCTTCATTCTGATGGCAATTTTCAGATTGAATTTGAGATGCAGAATAAAAATCATAGTTTTTTGCTTAAATTTCAGATTGATGTGGAAGGTTATTTGGTTTTAACAATCTTTACAGTTAGTTTTCTTTTCTGTGTTTCGATTCACTTATTTTGTCAGTTTTTAAGGTTGTTTTTTTTCCCCAGGCAAGATGGCATTCTCATCTCCTGCTGCTATTAACATTTAAAGCATGCAGCCTTTTGTTGCAGTGTGGTGTAAATTCCAAGTGACTGACGATGATTAAACAGAAAATGAAACTTGAATGGCACTATCTCAAAATCTACTTAAAGCCATGACAGGTGTCTGTCTATAGCAATATATCAGTTTGGAACACATGAAGAGTAAGAAATTGTTGCTTTTTCGTGGTTGGGTTTCTTTTTTCTTTGAAATCGAAGGGAGAAAATACCAATTTGTCCTGGATCACTCAAACAGTGCTCCGGATTTCTAAACAGGGTGGACAACACAAGGACAAGATGAATAACCCTTGAGCTTGCAGGCTGGTACTGTGCACCACACCTATTTTATACCACTTGTAATTTTCTCATTTGTACACAACTACTGTAGTAGCATTTAAAAAAAAAAAGATCGTATAACTGTAATTAAAAAGCCAGTACTCGAGAAAGATAAGACACAAAGAATTAATTGGGATTACAACTCTTCTTTCTGCATTGACTACAGAAGCTTGGTGATCTGAATTGTGCTTCAGCCCTGAGCTCAGGACTCACTTCCAACCCCCAAGGCTCTTCTTTAACATTTGTTATTACTTAGCTATTTTATTTGGCAGAGATCCCTTTATCTCATCTTCTAATGCACTGGCAAGGTTCCTATTGCCAATAGCTTAGAGCCTTCTACTGCTGGGGTAAGCGACATAACCGAACTTTCTAGCCTCTGCATCCTTATAAATAATGCATCTGGTTTCCTGTAACTACATGAACCCTTAGACTGTGGTAGACATGTCTTTGTTAGTCAGGGTAAAAGAGTGGAGAGATGAACGGTTGGGGAAATAGTTGTAGGCAGTTGTTATCACTGATTAGAACCTGACTCCATCACACATGCATTAATCATTGGGTTAATGCTAATGGAATGCTTAGGATATTTATAGTAGACATAAACATGATATATAAAAATAATATCTTTGCTGACTAAACGGCATCTTAAATTCAACATGGAAAGTGCACATGTTCACCTAGGACCTTTTGAAACTCTATTGCCCATAATTAGACCTAATTTACTTATTTTTAAAACCTGTTTTACTCTGCACACAATCCATTTACTTTTGGGGTGTGTGCGTACACTTGTTCTTAAAAACAATAGTGAGATACTGATTAAAGATAATATATAATGCTCCAGTTCCTGGATTTAGAATGAAGGAGGAAAAATGCTATGATAATGAGTTAATAGCAAAGTAAGTAATATATATCATGCTTCTAACTTCGAAGTGTTTATAAACCTATGTTATTAAAAATTAATGTTCTACGGGGTGCCTGGTGGCTCAGTCAGTTAGGCGTCTGTCTTCAGCTCTGGTCATAATCCCAGGGTCCTGGGATCGAGTCCCACACTGGGCTCCCTGCTCAGCAGGGAGTCTGCTTCTCCCTCTCCCACTGCTGTTCCTCCTGCTTGTGCTCTCTGGATCCTGCTCTGTCTCTCAAATAAATAAATAAAATCTAAAAAAAAAATTAATGTTTTAATTATCATATGATCTCTATGATATGAGGAGTCTGAGAGGCAGGATGGGGGACGTGGGGGGAAGGGAGGGAAAAATGAAACAAGATAGGATCAGGAAGGAGACAAACCATAAGAGACTCTTAATCTCAGGAAACAAACTGAGGGGAGGCGGATAGGAGGGATGGGGTGGCTGGGTTATGGACATTGGGGAGGGTATGTGCTATGGTGAGTGCTGTGAATTGTGTAAGACTCAGGATTCACAGACCTGTACCCCTGGGGGCAAATAATACATTATATGTTAATAAAATAAATAAATAAGCAAAAAGAAATTAATGTTTTACTTTAACATAGATACTAGTATTTAAATAAGAGAAATCAATTTTTAAAAGTGAAACTTCTTTAGCAATGTTAAGATGGCAGCTTCAGACAATGTTAATGTAAAGAAATTCCACCCCAGTATGTATCCTTTGCTTTATCAGACAAGCCATCACTCAATGTTCACCAAATGACTGTTAAGCATTAAAATTATGTTGTATGGTGAAAAAATTCAAATTGATACTGATGTTGAATGAGGAGCAGGGTGCTTGAGAGCCCTGTATATTTTCATCAGAATTAATTGAAAGAAGGACAAATCATGTCTCTAAGTGAAGAAAGGATGTTAATCCTCTTCATTTTATTGTCGGTTTCTTTAATTATGACCAGTTTAATTCTGAATGGCTCATGTGCTTACGACTATGATGTCTTAGAACTAATAGTGACACTTATTTTGGTCATCTTTAGCTTTTAGCAAGTTAGGGATTTTTCAGATCCTAGCTACTTATTAGAACTAATGTTAGCCAAAATGTTTAATACTTATTTCTTTGAACCATGTTGAACTTCCTTATTGATTAAACGGTTTCTACAACCAGCCAATTTTTAAGTTAAATCATCAGATCCATATCTGTATGTAGTATAATTTTTTTCTCTTTGATTTCAAATACAGTTTTTTTCTACTTTGAAATGTCAGGATTTCTGTGAAATTAAAACATTTCCTTAATGATTCAGAAAATTTGGCTAACCCTATTTTAAAACTGTGCACTGTCATCATCGGTAAATAAGAAGTCTTCAATTCACCAAGAAGATAATAATAAGATATTTTAGTATTTTATTCAATTTATGTATTTTAATCCACCTAGCAAAAACAAGTCAATAATGTCTAAAAAAAAATCAACTCATCATCAAGTTACTGCTATAACCAGTCTGTTTTGATGGGTGCTCTGTTTTGATGGATACTGAGGATAGAAATAGATGGATTATGTTTTTATGCCTCTAATTGCCCAATACTTTCAAAGTCTTCCTGCTTAGGCATAGTGCTTTCTGGAATCAAATCTCTGCATTCTTCTATCATTAGTCAAAACAAAACACTGTCAGAAGGAAATATTTTTGTAACTGGATACTGAGTGAAGAAAAATCTCAGATATTTAGACATGCATATACAATAAACAATGTTTCCAGAATATGTCTACCACACAAATAGAATCCACGAGAAGACATGGACTCTCGCTTCCCAAGTATTTGCATTTGTGCCAGACTGGGTTTAGGAAAACTAGGTTCTCCCTTAGAATGTAACACCATTGAAGCAGGAAGCATTGTGATCTTTCTCTTCTTCTCATAGTCTTAGGTAGGGCCTGGCATGTAGTAGGCACTTACTAAATAAAGACTGAATGAATGAGTGAATGAGCGAAGTTACCAAAGGCAGGAAGGACAAGATAAACCTAGACTCTATCTGGAAAAACTGACAAAAGGCACAGATTGAAAAAAAAAAGATACATGTGAACCCTGTAGCAGAAGAGGCATTAACTGAAGACCAAACCTTCCCTTTTTACTTTAATATGAATAATTTTTAACTTGCTGTAATTGCACAGTTTTCAAATACTAATTTCATTTCTTTTTTTAAAAAAAATCGAAAGAAATTAAATTTTCCTGCTAAAACTCCAGGTTTACGGCATGGCATGTCTTCCTCCCTCACTGATCATGTTCATAGTAAAACTAAGCCACAGAGAGGCATCACGATGTTTAGTATACTGAAGCTTTTTGATCTGTGTACCCAAAGGCAATATCATTTAAGTGGCTTAGTTTCATCTTGGCCAGAGTTCAGCCACACAGCATGATCAAGTGGACCACCTAAAGTTGCAAATTAAATTGTACTGTTGGAAAAAAGTGCCCTCATCTCAGGAGTAAATCCACGTCACTATCATGTTTGTTCTCGTTCTCTTCTCTTGGGTCCAAGAACAGTAGGGCTCAACAGAAAAGTTATTTCTTCTCTTATTGATGACCTTTTTGTTTAAGTCTTCTTCCATGGGTGCACTTTCAAAATATAATTCTCAAGAGGAGAAATAAGGATCCCGATAGTGAGATGATAAATAAGGAAGGATGGATGTATGTATACTACTTGCCACAATGCTTGTCCTGCTTCTGTTTTTCAGAGTCAACTTTCTCTTCTGTTTTTCTGAGGGGACTTGGACCTTATTGCTCTCAAAATTTGAATCATGCCTTCATTGTGAGCAGATAACCCCACTTTCTACTGCAGAGAAAAAAGAGACTGTAGCTGAATGCCTTTCCCTTCCTGCTCCCACATCTATAAACTCCAGCACAATGCCTACCACAGAACCAACCATTTAGTGAACATTTTTTGGATGGATGGGCAGTTAGAGAGCAAGATAAATGAATGTACATCTTTGGTCTTTAGAAATGATAGCTATTTTTGATCATATATAATATGGCAGGAGACCTCAAAATCTGAATTCTGCTTTTGAAAAGCAGGTCACCTCGAGGTTTTCCATTTTTACCTTCTAGACTGTGAATGAAGTTAGTTTAAATGCTGAACAGCAAAATTTCATAATCAGTTGCTATATGTTGGCTGAATTACAGTAATATCATTTCATTTTGATTTGGGCAACTCAAGCATTTAGCTCTGAGTTTTTGACAGCATACAGTTCACTGAAATAATTATTTTTGTACCCATTCAACCCATCTTTTTCCTCAGCCATAGGTTATTTTAAACCTCCTGCCTCCAGGAATACAGCTAGCTCTGAGCCTGGAGATGCCTAAAAATGTCTTACCTTCTCATTGCACTATTTTTTTTTATTTCAACAACTTCCTCTCTACTGTTCATTCACATCACCAAAAGCTTAGGGACCTTGGAAAACTGTTTGAATAGTGGCATTTATCTCAATAGATTCTGTGGTTTATGATTACCAATAATTGAACTTCAGATGTACTCATCAAAAACTTTTTCCTTGGTGTCTTTTTGTGGCTGAAAGGGAGGAATGGAGGAGATCTAGGTATACATGGATACCTTCTGGATATGCTTTTGTATTTAACTTTTGGGATGCCTTAGATATAGTCAGTGGTAGACTGCAGCAGTAAACGTTTGGAAGGACATGAGAGAAGTAAAGACTGGGTTAAATGCAGGTATGTAACCTGGGGTGCAGAAGACTGAGGATGAAGCTGAGGGTTATTGGTCTCCCCTTTAGTGACAGATCCTAGCAAAGCCTCAGGGAAGAATTTTTGAGAAACTCTTCAGAAGATTTATGTTTCATTTGAGAAGCCTCCTTAAAAGCCTTTTCCTTCTTATGGGAGGTATGTGGGGGTAGAAAGAGCATATGGTTGAAACTCTCTGCAGGGCAGGCAGTGATATGTAAAAGAAGTACTTTCCTGCTAGGTGAAATTACTCTGCGTGCCTCTTGCTGTCACTGACATGATTTAGTTAAATACAGATGCTTTTAGAGGGGCTTTGTACTGCATCATAAATATTTAACAGTTTTATAAAATATCGGTATGCATAACTGGGTGGGAAATACGGCGGTGCAGAAGCTCACCCTCCACATCAGAGCCCTTGGCCTTAGAGTGTCCCCTGACCACTTGGCCATTGAAAAAGATACGTTCAGGATGCAAGTGTCATCAACAATTAAAGGATTCTATTTCTGTTTTTCCAGCAAAATGACGCTTAGTGTCTAACCTTTCTGATCGTCAGTAAAGTGAACTTTACAACTTCCCTCTTCACATTATTCGTAGATGTTCCAGTCCCCCAGTGACTGTAGGATAGCATTAAGAAAAATCCCTTCTCGGTAAATAAATGGCATGGGGGAGAGGTCAGGAAAAGCTCTTAGATTTTCTGCAGCAACTAATGGTCTGTTTATATAAAGATACTTCATGGCCATTAGATAATAGGTAAAATGATAGGAATCTTGTATTTTTGATATAATTTTGAACTTCATTTTAGAAATCAGTTCCTCAAAGTAACAGTGGTAAGGGGAGGTGGGCGGGGAGGGTACATGCAGTAGAGGAAGGGAAGTAACCCAGTGCAGGTTAATGAATGTGGACTTGGTTATTTTGTTTGGGCATAGGCTGTGGAGTTTTTATAATAAAACTTTCTACAGTATATTAAGCTGGGTTCTCTGTCATGTGCTGGCCAGAAATAGCCATGAAAAAATCTTCAGAAATTTTTTCCACCATTTTATTATGGAATTTTCAAGCATACAGAAAAGTTGAATGCATTGTAAACAAGTTATGCCCATTGTCTAGATTTTACAGTGACATTTGCTGTATTTGCTTTGTCCAATGCTCATTTTTATCTGTCCGTACACTCTTATTTTTGATGCCCTTTTGAGTAAGTTCTGTACATGTATGCATTTTACTCCCACATGTCCCACTCTGCCTGACACATGTTTTATTACAATCTTTAAAAGAATATGCAAGTGACGCATTATGCCAACAAACAGAATATAGGTTTCGGTGGAATGAGTCATCATATTTGGACCTGGGATTTTCTCGGCATCGTATTTCAGAATTTAACTCCATTAGCAGCCTCCTTTCTCTTGTTCCTGACAATCACTCCTACCCTGTGCCAGTCTTCTGACTCTCCAGATTAAAAGAGGCCACAATCTTGCCTCACCAGGTCTCAGCTATTGGCTATCTTCGTATCACATGTTTTTGAAACATTGTGATAATATTAGGCTGATCCCTGTTTTGACGTGACAGTCTTCTTTCCTCCCTTAATATAAACTCCCTTCCATCTACCAGAGTCTCTATTCTGTACCTTTCTGTGTGAGCATAAGGCTCATTGTCATGTCGCCATTGAAACAGATTTCTTAGCTCCGACCTATCCTCCGTGAAAGTGATTGGGCTCCACAGTGCACATTCTGTGTGTCCCCTTAAGTCTGATGCAGTCAGGTTGAATAAATGAGTCCAAATATGAATATTGATCTCTGGATATCTTCCAGAAAGAGGGCCTGAATATTCAGGAGAGTTGTGACCCAGAGTGGTCATGGGAGCTTTAAACAGGGTTAAATTTCAAGTAGAAGCAGTCACAGTGCAAGTTCAAAGTGAGGTGTTTCTATAGAGATGATCCACAGCAGTAGTGACAACATCTAAACCCTCCCTTCTACAGTTTCTTTGTATTGACATTGGCAGGACATCACCAAAGAACTTTCCTTTGTAGAAATGAGTGGAAAGGAGAGGCACATTAGACCTGAATTGTAGTCTTGACTCTGAAATTAATTTTGGTGTGACTCCAGGAAGATTATTTTTACCTCCTGGGACGTTTTTTCTTCTTGGACAAAATAAAATGCACCGGCAAGTCCTGCTTCAGCTCCAACATTCAGTAAATGAAAAATTTAGATCGAATTATTCTTGAGATTACAGTTCATCTCTGCATTAAAGCCTAAATCCTTTCACTCCTTATAATTTCTGAAATGGAAAGAAAAGAAGCAAGTCATTCTTAAACAGATCTGAACCTAGCAACATATTGTGTGTTTTATGATAGAAGATTTTGAATTGGAGACCAAGTGACAAGATACTTTTATCTTATGACTATTAAATTCGTATTTTTAAAGTAATAAAAATTGTAACAGTGCAAAAAAGATGTCCACCCCTTGGACTGAGAAGCAGCAGAAAAACAGGAGGCTGGCATTGATTTTAAGTAGGATACTTCTGCTTCTATGAGCACTATAAGGCTTATGACCTTACAACAGCATTGCTGGTTAGGTGACTCCCTCAGAATGCCAAAGCAGTTCTGGCAACTGCATATATTTTTATTCCTCCCTTTTTCCCCTTTGGTGCAACTTCATATTTTCATTTTGATCAGCAGCAAGGAACGAGAATTATGTAGACTCTAAGGAAAATGCATATTGTAAGATGTTTCCTCTGGATAAACTCCTCTCAGGTTTACAAATTTGAGCTGTATTTAAAAGTAGGACACTTCAGATCATTCCCTTCCTGAAGCTTCCTTGATTTCAGGTGAGTTGTGAGGGTTTATTTTATAGAAGGCTTTATATGATGTTTCAGAGTCTCTTGAGTGGATGGTACTGTCTTATAAGTGATTCATAAGTGCCTTCCTATGTGGACCATCTCATGCTCAACAGGTTCTGTCTGAAGCAGAAGATGGAAAAATCAAAGTAACAAATTCCAGAGCATTTGTAAAAGTGATGTGTTGTGCTGTACAGTGCACTTCTGGATTGAATTGGGGATTAGTTTATAGAGTCAGCTGGCAAGAAACTGAAACAAATAGCTAGTGCCTTGGTGTAAATCAAATTTAATTACTTCCATGTTTGAAACCTTACTGACTTTGTATTAAACGGGCATTGATTATCAGAGATATTTCTCCCTAACGTTTCTCTTAGTTTCTCTTACCGCAAAAAAGTATAGCCTTTATTATTTTCCTTAAAGAATTTTATATACATGCTCATAAAAGTGCCGATCGCCCCTTGTATTTTTGTTACATTTGCCATAAGACTTGAGGATAAAACAAACAAAAATTCTCTCTTAGCCCTGGTGCTCTGTGATGTGATCTTAGAGTAGTGAATATTAATGAAGCAATTTGTTCGAGGTAACTAATCTAACATATATTGCTCTAGTAAACATTATGATCGACTCTCCATCCATATAATATCAGAGTCGTCACTATAAGGATGATTTTCTTTCTGTTACATATATACACACACAGTACTTTAACATAATTTGTGTTTTTTCACACAAATACAACTCTTATCTGGAATACCCATGCCTTTTACATGTTTTCCCATAGTTAATTCATCTCTCTTTAGTAGAGTTTCCTATTGATGCATTGAGTCAACAACGCATAGGGACTTCTGTGTGCCAGGCCTGTTCTAGGCAGAAGGGATATAGTGATGAAAACAGACACAAGTGCTTGGCCTTATGGAATTGACATTCAGGCAGTGAGTTTATCAGCCACTTCATAACAAAGCACACTGCGTAGAAAATACAGATAATTCAGAATAACTGCTACTTTCTCCCTCATCCTTTGCTCACATTTCTAGTATATTCTAAATAGGGGAATGGGATGGAGTTGAACAATGAGAATATTTTAAGTTTATAAAATGAGATAGAGTTAGAAGCCTTTGCTCATTTTCTCATAAAATGTCTTTTGAATTGAAACACTCAATGACATATCAGTTTATTATGTCTTTATTCGTGCTTCTGAGTTCCTTGGGATGCAGTGTTGTATCATCGACATCAATTCAGAGTTCGTAGTTCTTTAATAACTGTCAGAAATTTAATGCCAAGTGACCTACCAAGATTTTTGTAGACGAAAGGGCAACCTAAATGTACCAAAGTCTCATTATTTTAGTGCAGTCCACTAGTAAAATTGGTCAGGTAGAACATATTTCCTTTTAAAATTAAGTGTTGGAGAAGCTGAAACTGTGATGAGTGTCCAAGAGTCATTTTTTTTTGTTATTGAGTTAGAATTCACATAACCTAAAGTCATTCTGATGTGATATTTATCACAATGTTATGCAACCATCGCCAACTGATTCCAGAACATGTCCAGTGTAATGCTAAAAGAATGATGACTTATAAAATCAAAAATAAACTCTGTTTGCACATAACTAATGATTTTACTTACAGAGAGTGAGAAGCTAATAGGTTCCCTCAAAGTAAAGAAAATTTATTATAAATACGCCATTTAATAGAGATATCTTTCTATATGTAAAATTCTCACACCCTCATCTTTGAGGTTATGTACTGTATCTTGAACAATAGAGCATCTCAACTCATAAAGAACAAAATGTACCAGAGTGAATTGATCATCTTGTTACCAAATGAGAACACAGACCCACGGTCAATACCAAATATATCATACAGCATCTCATAAAATAATTCTTAAAATTAAGTCAGATTGTCTTCTGAGAAAATTTTCACTGGGTAAGAGTAAAATATAATCAAGAGTCTTTGCTCGCCTTCAGAGTGGGGAGAAAACACCTGTCCAGTAAGTTGGAATGAGTTTCATATCCCCCATTTAGCTTTATGAATAATGTAGAAGAACATCAGATAGTACATGGACTTGGTTTGCCCTCAGAGAACTTTTCTCTTTAGTTAAAGAGAGGAGAATTACAGGAACAACAGTTTAGTTTTGGTTTATTCCCAACTTTCCATCCACGGAGAGGATCTGTGGTGGTTAAGCGTGAAGCATAGTTGTTGTAACAGAGTTTCAGTAGAATAAGATAAATTCTCAAAAGGCATATTTAGGAACAGTCAGAAAACTTTGATAAGGATGTGCCTGAACTGAACACTAAAAGATTTGAAAAACTAAACAAGAGTGTAGAAGGTATTTTGAATAATTAGATGGATATGAAAAAAGTTTGCCCATTTATTAGAGGGACCATAATCTATATAATTAAATTTCAATTAAAAAAAAAAACCAAACGAAATGTATGTACTGAATGGATAACACAGCTCTAGGCTTAGGACAGCCAGATAGTGATAGACCTGGCCTTCAAAGAAATTGTATTCTTCAGTCCTATACACATGGCATAATTAAATAATAGCACAGACTGTGAAGATGTGTCCCTTTAGTGGCACAGTTAAGAAAATGCTAGGTCCATGACTTGGAAGCATAGAAGGGCTCCAGGGAGGAGTTGGGGCCACCTGAGGAATGACTTTCAACTGAGTGGGAAGAGGCTAACGGATGCATTTGAGTACTCTGTCATCTCCATAGGAAGCGGTAAGTTTTTAAGGTTACCTTTAGAATATGAAGCTTTCTTGTGAAAACTGTGATTTCATAATTCATTAGCAAATATTTAAATCATTACATTTTATCCACAGTCATCTCCATTGTCTATAATTTAGAAATGAAGTTATCCCGGGGGCCCTGGGTGGCTCATTTGGTTGGGTATCTGATTGGTTTTGGCTCCGGTCATGATCTCCTGGATCATGGGATGGAGCCCCAAGGTCCGGGCTCTGCGCTCAGCAGGGAGTCGGCTTGGGATTCTCTCTCTCTCTCTCTCTCTCTCTGCCCCTCCCCCCAGCTTGTGCTCATGTATGCTCTCTTTTTCTCTCAAATAAATAAATAAATCTTAAAAAAAATGAAATTATCCTTGCCATTGTGGTACTAGACACCACAAAGTAAATTCAATGTTTTTATCCATCAAATTTAGGAGCAAGGGTAAGCTTTTTCACAGAGAAACATTTTCAGAGTGAAAGAGCCAACATACAGAAAAAAAAAAAAGAAAAGAGAAAAGAAGTTTGGGTAATATGGTCAAAAGCAAACTGGCATTTACCATCTGCTTTCATCTGGCAGAGCTGTGCAAAATACTTCTGATAATAAAATAAATATAGTAAATGCTGAACCCAATAGCCTGAAGTAGCAAAAGAATTTGAGTATATTTGATGATAAGATTTTTTTGATTCATCGAAGCTGGCATAGAAGGAAGCTGCAATATCATGAAAGTGGATCGGAAATACACATGTATTTCATTTTTCTTCTGCCAAATCCCCGTCTCCTCTTGTCACAGGATGACTTAGTAACATTTACTTCCTTGCCTTCTGCGGTGGATGAATTATGGCCGCAAATTCTTTGTCACTGTCCCATCGAGATGTACTCCCCTCCCCCCATGCCCGTCCTGCTTCACCAGGAAGAGGCAATGGAAGTAACCCTGTAGCCTCCAGATTCAGTCTGCAGGGGGACTGGCAGCGTGCGCTTCCTCCCTCTTGGGATGCTTCTGCTCAGAACCCAGCCCCATGCCCTGAGAAGCCAAGCCACAGGGAGAGGCGGTAGGTTGGGGCGCCCTCCCTGAGCTCCCAGCGGACATCGGGCATCGGCTGCCGGTCACGTGAGCGCCCTCTGCAGTATTTCTGCCCAGTTGTGCCCCAGCCGATCGCAGCCCCAGGTGACATCAAACAGAGCACAAGAACCACTCAGCTGAACCCAGTCAGCCCGCAGACTCCTGAACTAGAATACAAGCATTGTTGTTTTAAGCTATTTCAGAGCAGTTTGCTTCACAGAAGAACGGAGCTGAGGGAAATTTCCAGAGGAAATGCTGGAACTGAGAATGTGGAAGAGGTCATTCAATTTCCATTATAAATAGGGTCACATTTAAATAGCCTGTGCTTAATCCTTAGAACTTCTGGATATCACCAGGCAAAATTTTAGAAAGCTCTTTTTTTTGGCGACGAGGCACATTTAAGTTTGTTTACAAAGCTTTTTTCGTTGTTATACTTTCTGGTTCTCTTATTCTCCCATTGAAGTGATAGGTAAGCAATATAGAATCAGATGCATTATTGTGATTAAAAAGAAAAGCAGTATTTTTCAGCAGAAGTAGCATGAGTCAGACTTTTGTTCAGATCTTGGCCCTATCACTTAATAGCTTTGTGTCCGTAGTAGCTAAGTTACCTAAGCTACCTGAGTCTGTTTCTTTCTTTCTCTCTCTCTCTCTCTCTGTCTCTCTCTCTCTTTCTTTCTTTTCTTTCCATGGATGAAATGTCAGTGTATTATACTTGAGTGTTGGTTTGGGTTGGGACAGTGTTTTTAAACTGGGTGATCTGTAAAGAAATGATAAGGTACCCTAATTTAGCCTAAATATTTACTTTGCTTATATTGGTTTTTAATATTTACATGAATATTGATTATTAAAATGCTAATACTTCTCAGTGTAAATACTGTAAATGCTAACATACAGATGTGAATGTTAAAGTCATAAAAATCTTATGGTATGAAAATTCATGTCCATTGATAGAATCTGAGAAAACCCTCACTGCTTTAAAATCCAGTAGTTAATGGGGTGCCTGATTGGCTCAGCCAGTTGAGCATCTGACTCTTGGTTTCAGCTCAGATTATGATCTCAGGGTCCTGAGATGCAGCCCCACATCGGACACCCCACTGAGTGTGGAGCCTGCTTGCAAGTCTCTCCCTGTACCCCTCTCCCCGCTCATGCTCTCCCTCCCTCCCCTCTCTAAGATAAACAAATTAATTTAAGAAATAAAATAGTTAAAGCTAGAAAGGAGGCACAGGATCTTATTTTAAGTATTATTTTAAAATACTGCTTATTGGTATACAAGTGCAGGTTATGGAGAGAATAAATCATTTTGCCTATAAGCTTGTCACAGTCATAATTACAATTAGGCAAATCGTTTCAGGCTTTTGTAGTTGTTACTGCAAACACATTTTGACATTTAAAGTCCTTCAAATCATTTATAAATATGGGCCAATTTCATTTTGAAAGAAGTGATAATAT
This sequence comes from Ailurus styani, assembly GCA_002007465.1. Classification (NCBI taxonomy): domain Eukaryota; kingdom Metazoa; phylum Chordata; class Mammalia; order Carnivora; family Ailuridae; genus Ailurus; species Ailurus styani. The sequence continues at coordinate 1,706,391 of LNAC01000225.1, forward strand.
TCTTGTTGCACGTCCACTTAAAGCTTAAAACTATTCCAGAGCAGCGGAGATTGTGCTATACAAAATATAATGTGCTTAAAGCAGACTTTCTCAGGACTTGAGCTCTGTATTTATTGCTTCTGGGACTCATAGGATGGTTGTGTAGTATAGATTTAGAGGGAGTTTTTAAGACTCTTATTGACATAGGTGAGCAAGATGGTTCCTTGGAAACCATGTGGGTGTGCAGTCACAGTAAAGCATGGGTTAAAGGTTCAGATGCATATAGTATGAACTGACACGCAAGAACAGGAGGTTCAGGGAATCCTGTACTCCCTATTAAAGACGGCATTTCTTCCAGCCTTTTAATGGCTGCTGCTTTAAAAGGGGAGGGGAACCCCACGTTGAAACTATCTGTAAGGTAAAGCTACTGAAACCTAAGCCAAAAGGCATGCTCTTATGGAAAACTCTTCTTAATACTTGCAGTGTGGTTCTCGCTGAGGACATGTGGTATATATTACAGCGTCCAGGGAATTCAAACCTCTGCAGTGTGGAGTCACAATGAAGGCTAATTTCAAAATGAAGTGGTAGCCTCTGCTCCCTTCATCGCGCTGTTTACCAGTGTTTCTTATTAGCTTGACATTAGTCTGGGACTGCTGCGGGTGGGAAGAGGAAGTGGAAATTTAAGTGGGACCAGAGTGCGGGTCCAGGAACACCTCTCCCCTCGCCTGGCACCCCTCCTCCAACATACATCGTCTCCGCACTTCGCCCTGGGTATTGCAGAGTCTTCCAGGATCCTGGGGAACAGGACTGAAGGCAGAGCTGTCCATGGTTCGAAAAAAATGTTCTAGCTGTTGGTTGAAAATCAGGTAATAACAGTCCTCTTGGTGAACAAAACTTATTAGAGGGCAGGGGAAGGAATGGTATCTCTCAGCGGCAGGCAAGAAGAAATTGCTGTTGAAAAGCTTACCTCTCTAGGGAGGAATCAGATATCAGACTTTGCCAAGCCTCAGGTCCAACCCATAAGGTCCCACCTACATCCCCCGCCCCATCCCAGCTTTGTTAGATTGCTCGCATCGATCGCTGGCTTTTTCTGACCCGACAGTGGGTGAAGGAAAGAGAAGCGGCAAGACTGAAAGCGAGCGAGGTGGGGGTGGAAAACGGGGGCCGCTTTTTGTAGAGAGAAAAAGAGAAAGGGAAGAAAACGGGTGGGGGCCATGGGGACCGAGCTTAACTGGTGCCTGCCTGCTTCTCTTTGATTTGATGGCCTTTATTCCTTCTAATTGGATAAAATAGGAAGTCACTGGCAGTCCTGCGTTGCTGGGTATACTGATTTTACTCAGAGCAGCCAGCAGCTCTGGAGTGCGGACAGGGGGAGGAGGGAGGAAAAAAGAGGGAGAGAGAGAAGGAGAGGGGGAGGAAGGGAGGGCGAGGGAGGGAGAGAGAGAACGTCTCAGGATGAGGAGGGGAAAGGAAGAGAAAGAGACTGAAGCAGGGCAGCGCCGCAGAGGAAGAAAGTGAATGAGCGCTCCAGAAGGACAAAGAGGAGTGGTTGGGGGGCGGGGGTGGAGGCAGGGCGGGGAGGGGAGTCACCGCCCCTCCGGGCCGCACTCTTCGCTTTGGGTCCCTCTGTGATGCTCCTGGTTGCAGTGATGCTCCGAGGGCAGGCACCTGCTGCTCTGTAATGATTCAGCCTCTTTCAGCCGTCGCGCTAACACAACAGGATGCTGTTGCTACTGTCACTGCTGCCTCTCCTGCCGCCGCCGCTGCTGCCGCCCCCGCCGCCGCCACTGGTCCTGCTTTTGCTTTTACTTCTCCTGCATGACAGTTGTTTTCTCCATCTAAGCAGACACCAGCTTCAGATGCTCGAGGTGAGAAACATGCCTTTCAGTTTGGGCTACTGGTTTACTTAATTGACCAACCGTCGGATCGGTTTCTGTTTGGGCCCCCGGTCCTCTCGACCAGGACCAGCCGGGATGGTTTGGAGAAGCATTTGAAAGAACTGCAAAAGTGGCCCAGAAAGAGCAGTCACGAATTACAATATACTTTTATTTGGTAGTTGCTAGAGGCTTTTCTTTTTTCCTCCTTCCTTCGTCCTGAACTCCTCTTGCTTTTGATAATGGCCTTGGACTTGGAAGACTTATCGATTTCCCCCTGTAAGATGCTGTATCATTTGGTTGGGGGGTGCTCTGCATGGTAATGGACCGTGAGAGAGGCCAGGCCTTCTGGAGGTGAGCCGATGGAGATTTATTCCCCAGACATGTCCGAGGGAGCTGCTGAGAGGTCCTCCAGCCCCTCCACTCAGCTGAGTGCAGACCCATCTCTTGACGGGCTTCCGGCAGCAGAAGACATGCCAGAGACCCAGACTGAGGATGGGAGAAGCCCGGGACTCGTGGGCCTGGCAGTTCCCTGCTGTGTCTGCCTGGAAGCCGAGCGCCTGAGAGGTTGCCTCAACTCAGAGAAAATCTGCATTGTCCCTATTCTGGCCTGTCTCGTCAGCCTCTGCCTCTGCATCGCCGGCCTCAAGTGGGTGTTCGTGGACAAGATATTTGAGTATGACTCTCCTACTCACCTTGACCCTGGGGGGTTAGGCCAGGACCCTATTATTTCTCTGGATCCAAATGCTGCCTCAGCTGTGTGGGTAGCATCTGAGGCATACACTTCACCTGTCTCTAGGGCTCCATCCGAAACTGAGGTTCAAGTTACACTGCAAGTTGACAATGCTTTTGTGTCCTCCCAACCCGCAGCGGTACCCACCCCGAAGAATCGTATTTTTGCTTTTTCTTTCCTGCCATCCACTGCACCGTCCTTCCCTTTCCCCACACGGAACCCTGAGGTGAGAACACCCAAGTCAGCAACTCAGCCACAAACAACAGAAACTAATCTCCAAACTGCTCCTAAACTTTGTAAGTAGAGAGAGAGAGAGGTGATGAATAATGGAAAGGGGTGGGCTGGAGGCGCTAGAAGGCGTTCTCTAGCGCACAGGGAGCTGTTTCCTTGTCTTCTATTTTAATTGCATGGTTTTGTTGAAGCGCGTCATGTGACTGGAACGCTTGGGGTGGCCTTGAAGAGATGAGTAAAATGATCTTGCAAACTGCTGGTATGAGGCAGCGTTCCCTCCAGCCGGAGCATTCACGGGCTGGAGTGGGGGACCCACAACTTGAGCGTCTGCGAGTCATGCTTGAATGTCACTGCAGTTCCATTGATTTCTAACACTTGAAAAAAAATTAAGACCTCAGAGCGTCCTTTCTGTTTCATGTGTGTGACTTCCAGAGAGTGGCGAGTGTGGTTCCGCGTCTGTCTGGTGCCCGCGCAGCCTTCCATCACCCCCTCCTCACCCTTCTGTTACCCTCCGCCCCCCAGCAGTCCCGTGCCGCCTGGTGTCTGCCTCCATCCCTTCCTCCTGTCCCCTTCACTGCTCTCTCTATTTTGAGGGGTTCTTCCTGCCAGCCCATTACCGTGCTCACCCCTTAGCCCTGGCAGCTTCTTGCTGTCCTGCCCAGATTGGAGTTTCGGCTGCTGAGCACTGATGGGGGTCAGCTTTATTTTCTTCAGGACGCAGTCCCAAGTCTGCATGCAGGGATTTTTCCAAATTAGTTTTGTCTTCTATAATCAAATGTTTAAAGAGCTTCCTTGGCAGTCATTAAAAAGTGCGAGGTCCATTAGTAAGGTTCATCGTTGTTGTTTTTTTTCCAGACGTGTCATTTTTGCCCGTCAGACTGCAGCCGCGCAGTTTAATAACCTGTGAGTGAGGAGAGCCCACGCTCTTAAAACAATACAGAACAATGTGCTGCTGTCGCGACTGGGTCGCTGCAGTGCTCGTACAATGGAAAGTTGACAGGGATGAAACCATGACTAGTCAGATTGCTCTGAGCATCAGGAGAGAGGGAGGAGTTTCCTCCAGCTCCCTTTTGCTAAATGTTTCTGATTTATTTTAGTTTCTCTGTCTTCTACCACTTTCTACCATTGATGAATAACCCCGTAGTAGAAAAAAGTGAGAGACGAGAGGATGTGGTTCTTAATAATGGTGTGAAATCTCTTAGAGTTGAGGATAAGAGTTCCGTGATGAAATACTCGCCCCTTCTATTTCCCTGTGGATGCTAAGGAAGAATAAAGAGTATCTCTTCCAGACATTATGTTCCGAATGAGGGAGAGCCGTGTGGTAGGGAAACACAGAAAACTTGATTTGTGCTTGTGATTCAAGATCGTTTCCTACACAGCAGCTTCAGTGGCAAAGATGAAAAGAGAGAGAGAGAGAGAGAGGCTTGTTTTTCAGGTGTAATTAGGAGAGAACCTCCTTTCTGCAGACACTGCTTTGTATCTTTATCAAATCCCTGAAGCATCATTAAAGGTCTGACAGACATCACTGCATTCACCGCCTCTTCCCACCTGGCAAAGTGACCGGGAAATAATACCCAGATGAAATTGACAGGCTATAAAAAGCAAGCGCAGATCCTGCAAAGAGAAGCAAAATTCACCGTGAAGACAAGGTTACTTCTTTGTCTTTATCGCTTGAAACTTGTCTTTAATTAAAATGTGCCCGAAGAGGTTTAGTTGTCCAGAAAAAGAAAGAAGACCCTTTGGGGAAAAAACAAAACAAAACAAACTCTTCAAGTAAAGTCTGTAATTTTGTCATCTTTTTTTTGGGGGGGGGGCAAACAAAGACCATCCAGTTACCTTTTCCTGATCTAGGACCATGTCAAAAAGTATGTTGTGACTTTCTGAGAAATTATTTTTTAAGGTAAATTCTTCTACTAAGTGATTTCATTAGGGTATGCATTCCATATAGTTTCTCTTCTCTTTATTTTCAAGCTTGGGCATTGATTTTCTGGCATTTACATTGAGTGGAAAAGATTTACTGCTGCCTAAAAGCATTGCAATGGCCAGTTCTGGCCAGAGACACAGCTGCAGCATTTTGAAGTAACGTTGGAGATCAGCCTGGAAAAGCAGTATGGGAAGTAGTTTTCTCCTGAAAAGTTAGGGGTAGATGGTGCGTAACAGTTTACAGCCTATGGGTTTTCTGTGTGGAAAACTCTGTGTTAATTTTTTTGGCCTAGTGCCTGAAAACAACAAAAACACAAATATCCTAAAAATTATGAGTCTATTTGGGGGTGGGGGTGGGAGGGAGACTGGTCCAGGGAGCTTTCTTTTCGGACACTCCTTTAAGTGGTTGCTTTGTTTAAAAAGCTTGTAAACCATCAGCTAAGGAAAAGAAAAAAAAAAACCTTGGAATCAGACTGTCATTTTTTAACCTCGTTCACTTTTTTTCCCTTCAACTCAGAAAGTACTGCTTAGTCACAGGAAGAACCGAGCCTTCCTTTCGTCATGTGTGTTTCTGACATGAGCTACGCTGTGACGGTACATCTTAAGATGACATTATCATATTTGAAACCCGCTCCTCAGCGGTTTCAAGACAATGTTCTCCCTTTCCTATCTGTCTGAGCATATTCAGCATATTATGCACAGAGCTGTAGCCTTCAAGGTCATAGTCTGTGGAGGGCTAATTGATTCTTCTTTATCCTGGAGCCTGAGAGAGTGGAAGAGAGACAATCCTAGTAATTGTGTCTGCTCTGTTACTCCCCAACCAATCTACCTTCTAGTATTAGGCTTTTATTCTATAAACACTGGAATTACTCCCCTTCCCACTGACTCTTTTAAAATTAAAACGTTCTTTGTCTTTATTGTAATAAAACACAATATATAACATTTTCATTTGCCTATAGGAATAGTGGTTACGTCAGGTTTTCTAAAATGAGCATTTCTCTCATAAGGTAATATAATTTCATATTTTCACCAGATTAATCTGTGTATACATTTAGATCTCGAGATCTAATGCAGGATTGGGAAAATATATGTACTTTTTTTTTTAATTTGAAGTTTTTCTGTGTGTGGTTAGTGGTTTCCCACTATTACATCTTTATATGCCGTGGTAATAGTTAAGTTTATATTTCTCACTGGGGCACATAATACTTGAACCATTAATTTGTTTTCTTTGCCTGGGCTTTAAAATTTTTCTTAACCTCTATTTATATGAAAAGAACTGACTCCGGGAGATTGCAAACTTAGGTTACTCTATAAAGAGCTGATTAATTAAATTGTCGCAGAGAACCAGAGTGCCATCTTGGGAGACCATGTATTTCTGGATGGGAGAGCCTGCTTGACAACACACTCTGTAGTGTAAGGGCATTTTAGTATTTTCATCTTAGGCCAAATTTGTTTTGCTTTGTCTTAAATCTCTTTGTACTGGGTTGCATGGCAAACCATTGTTACCACAGTGACAATACAAATCACTACCATTTGCAGAAGCCTAGTGTGATTAATTGAATATACCAAAGGATTTCTTTCTTTCCATTTAAAAGTGGCATTTATTTTAAGCCCAAGAGATTCTTCTAGGTCCTTGCAGCTGTACTTGTAAGTATTTCAGAGTGGTGATTTCAGATAACTTTTCTCCACTTTAACCAAACTTATTTAAAGCCCGAGACATTAAAAACTGGGAGAAAGTGAAAGATCCTCTACCGAACCCAAATAATTTGATCAATTCACTGGTGAGGAGGAAATCCGGGCTCTGAAAGATTTAATGACATTCTTTTACGAAAATGCGCAATGTTCCGAAAGGTTTAGAGAAATCCAAAATAGTAGAGAACAGAGGAGTGTCCTGTCCCCCAGAATTTAAACCTGCACGTGGCTCTTTTTGCCTGTCAGCTTTTCCCTGGTCCAGAGAGAATAGGACTGAAGACCAACCCTGGTGGCTTCAGTGGCATCCAACGGACAGGGACGTTTGTCAAGTGGGACCACCGATCAAGCATGCATAGTTCATACTATTAAAATTCAGTCTCCTTCCCGCCTTCTTGTTTTGCTTTTATTAAATTTTCAGTCGTGCCAGTCTTTCCCATTTTTATTTGATCATCCATACAGCGTTCAGCTCGCTGTTGAAAAGAGATCGGGTTTTGCAGGGTGGGCTCTTTGCTGACATGGAGCAGATGGCTCTTTGGCTCACCTCTTCCCTGCACTGCCTGCCCTGTTCTTCCTTGTTCCTTGATGATCCCTAGATGGGTTTTCTTCCCTCCTCTGCCTTCCCACCCACCCAGTTATCTCTGGAATCCTCCTTGATTTTTCTAATCATGCCACTTTGGCTTTATTTATCAATATTTCATTGCTTCCTAAAATACTAAAGCATGTTCACTGATCTTTTCACATACTTCATTGCATCTTAATACTGAATGGTATTTATACATATTACAAACACACATGCATAAATATGTCTCTAGAACAATATACTGGTTTCTTATTGGCACAGTTAATTCAAACTTTTGTCCCTCGTCTGGATCACTCCGTCGTCTTTTCCTTAGTATGATTCACACAGTTTCTCCGCTGACTCTTACACATTTGTACAAATCAGCCTTTCTGCTTTTCCCGGAAATTTTTCTTGGAAAATTATGTCCCAAACCATATATCTTTGTTCTTCCTCCTTCCCATTTTCTTTTACTATCACCTCATAAAGTGTAAAGAAAGAGATATTTTATAGATTGAGAAACTGAGGCATGAAAAAGTTATGACTTGTCCAAAGTTGAGCTCGGAGCTGTTGAGGACTAGAACTTAATAACTCTCGTCTACAGAATCACTTTGAGCTTTCTAGTCAGCCATAAGCTAGCTATACCGTGTCTACTTTTATGACCATGTTTCCATTTTTATTATTTTTCTATGTCAACAGTTTTCTTCTGTTATTTCCTCTTCCTCTTCGTTCAGTGAATACATATTAAGCACCTACTACGCAGCAAGCACTGCTCTAGATTGACCTTATGGCAGTGAAAAACAGTAAAAGCTCTTGCCCTCACAGAGCTTACATTCTCATAAATTTGAAGAATCTAGTTGCACAGTTTGACTCCACTTGAGATATTTCTTAACTATACATTTAACCCTCTGAATTCAGCATCTCTTCTCTTTACCTTTGTTTTTTTCACATTTTGATGACCACTTCTGTCCCTCCCCTGCTGGATTCCTCTCCTCTAGCTGTTGAGTGCTGAACTCTTGCCTTTATCTTAAATGTCCTTTATTTTAAAGTCACACCAGTTCCCACCTCTGCTACCAATTTGGCCTATAAGACACTCTTTAAGCAAAGCATTGAAGCGATTGAGAAAGTAGTCTTTGTCTAGTCTCTAGGAGCATTTTAAAATGAAAAATATATACATAATTCTTTTTAGCATGTAAATATAGTATGATTATTTTCAGATTCTAGAAAGCTGAAGCAGCTATAAATATTTTTGTTTTTATTTCTTGGTCACATTTTCCATTTATTGTTTTGGCTTAAAGAACAAGAATATTAAAACACTCCCAAGGATTTTTAGTTTTGCTACCCAGAGAAAGGCTACCATCTGCCATGAAGGTATTAGTTCTCAAAATGAATGAAAATTTGGGTTCGTGTACCAAGAGTGATTAAGGAGAAGGGAATAAAGTTAATCCTCATCACCTCAAACCTTGTTGCCATGTTTGCTGCAGTGAATTTAATCCACTGGTGTGTGTGTGTGTGTGTGTGTGTGTGTGTGTGTAAGCATTCTAAGATTGTTTGCGAGTAATGTAATTGATATTCTGTAATCATAGAATTTTACGTGTAGAACATATGTTAAGATTATATGAATAACTTCCAAAGTGAGGAAATGAAAATCTGGAAAAGTGAAGTGACTTGCCCAAGGTCACTCCAACTAATTCATATGAGTGCTAAGAGGAAACTAGAATACCCTGGTTTTCACTACACCCTGCTTTTCTTTTCCAAACTGTCTTTAGCATTTTTATTCAAACAGTATATATCATCTTAATCTAAATGGCTTTGCTTTTCCTGTTAATTATGTAAATCCTAATTAGTAAATTCTCTCACTCCATCTCAAACATTCTCTTTAAAGAAGAGAATTTTACGTGTCTGATTTTGATCAGTGTAGGACACCCCTCTGGAGCGGAGGTTGAATGGACATACCTCTCCCAATAACATGGTATATGGGAGAATCTTTTCACAATCAAAGTTATTCCAAATGAAATGTGTATTCAGGAAGAATTTAGTTTCTTCTACATGGAAATATTTAAGCAGTAACACGTTTGAGGGAGATTCGTGTTTCAAGCAACTTATTAAATATATTTACCTCTCAGGCCTCTTGCAATTCTGATTCTCTCAGTTTCTTGTACCAGAGCATTAGCTTTCCAGTTGGGCAGACTTGAGTTTTAATCCTACCTGCCTTTCCCGTGGCCTCAAGCAAGTTAGATTCTCCCTCTGAATCTGTTTCCCCTTATATATATGAGGATAGTAGTATGTATCTCTTGGACCTGTTTGGGGGATTAAATGAGATATTGGAAAATACCAACTCTCAGGACTAAACCATTTCTCCCTCATTTTGCTTTTGATTCTCTTCTTTATTTTTTTCCACATTTGATCTCAACAGAGTGGTTCTGTAGTGATCTAGAGAGTAAGTTTAGGTAGGAGTTTGGGGAAATTTATGAAAAACTTAGAACTAAGGTAAGAGTTGAAGAGACATCATAGTAAGTGGAAATCACACTGGAAACTTGACATTAAAGTCCTAGCTCTACCACTTACAAGCTAGATATGACGTTAAGCAAATCACTTCACCATTTGAGATTTTGAATTAACATTTAAAGAAATTGGGGTAATTAATACTTAAAACTCTCAAAAGATTGTGTTAAGGGCAAGATAAGTTACTCTATGTGAGAAAAATACCTCATATTAGTACAAAGTTTAAGAAGTATTAGCCTCTTGAGGCACCTGGGTGGCTCAGTCAGTTGAGCATCTGACTCTTGGTTTCGGCTGAGGTCATGATTTCCAGGTTGTGAGATCCAGCCCCAAATCAAGGTCCACGCTCAGTGGGGAGTCTGCTTGAGATTATCTTTCTCAGTCTCCTTTTGGCCCTCCACCCCCACCCCGAGTCACTCATGCACATGTGCTCTCTCTCTCTCTCAAATAAATAAATCTTTTTTTTTTTTTTAAGAAATATTAACTTCTTTCTTTTCCCTCCTCTTTATCAGGGTTCATATGTACATGTATTCATGAGTGTTAGCATTCCTAGGAATAAATTATAGGCAATCTTTTAGCAATAATCACTCCTCGGATAAACCTCATTGGCTACGATACTGCCACTGCGCAAAGATTAAATTATAGGCAATCTTAAAAGGTGAATTAATTTGGTTTGTCTTAGACTGATATAGAACTTTATGATTTCTTGAACCCTAGTGCCATAAAAAGAGTGATTTTTTCCCCCATAAAAATTGCTGGCATATATAAGTTATTATTATTTAAAAAAAAAAGACTTTACCTATTCATTCAAGAGAAAGGGCATGAGGGAGAGCACAAGCTGGGGAGGGGCAGAGGGAGAGGGAGAAGCAGGTTCTCTGCAGAGCAAGGAGCCTGGTGCAGGGCTCAATCCCAGGACCCTGAGATCATGAGCTGAGCCAAAGTCAGATGCTTAACAGACTGAGCCCCCCAGGCACCTCTGGAATTTATAAATTATTATTCTTGGGGTAGTGTTCAAAATTTATGGTGTAATGGGCCTTCTTGTGGGTACAACGATAAGGAGTTACTTGTAAAAGAGGAAAAGACAGAGGATTACTAAAATTGTGTTTGTCAAGGAAGCATAATCTATGGGAAGATTGGGATAATGAAAAGGAATCTATATGGTTTAGATGTAGGGCATGGGATGAATCCTTCTTGATCTAAATGAAAATTATTTTCACTAACTCTTCTCACTGTTGCAAACTGGGATTTCCGGACACCAAAAGAAAGGAATTAAGCCTTTTTCACCATTTCACAAAACTCATGGAAATAACAATGTACAATCATTGAGCTAATTCAAATAACAGAGTTCTTTTAATTTGCTTAAATATATTATATCTATAATATAAATATTATATATGCTTTGGATTTATATATATATAATTTATACAGATAATATTCCAAATAAAAGAGAAAATGGTTTGATGATTACTTAATAGACAAAAACTGGATAAATAAAAGCATTTAAAGTGTAGAGGAAAAGATTTCAGTGCTTGGGGGAAAAAAACCAATTCTTATTCCATACCTAATTGCTAAAAGCTTGTAAAAGGTAAAAAACAAAACAGTATTATTATAGAAGTAGACAATTGTATCTCAGAAGTGTGCTGGAGATTCTGTTGCAATGAATTTGAAATGAAATCTTGTAAACTGGATTACTGGTCACAATTCTACAAAAAAGAAAAGAAAAGAAAAATACACCCACACCCACACCCACAGACACACACACACACACACACACACACACACAACCAATAGTGCTCTTCTGGTTATATGCACTTAAAAGGGACTTTGATTTTTTGTTATAATTTATGAGAGCTTGTCATTTACAAAATGTATAGTGACCAGCATAATATATATATTTTCATTTATTCATTAATGTGGACCTAGAATTATGTGAAAACTTTTATGCTTTGGTCATCTTGATTGTTATTAACTCAAGTACGTTAGGTTGACTGCGAAAGTGGGACTCTGAATCAATATTGGAGCGATGAGGCAGCCACTTTTAAGGGGGAGATGTGTTGTCACAGTCACACACAGTTTACATGGATATACATTGATCTGACTGAGCAGTATGAATAAGCTGATTGACCCAATAAAATGTGATGAAATATAATGGAAAACTTGCTAGAGTAAAGCAGCTTTTCTTTTTCATCCCGAATATGGCGTGACAAGATGAGAGCTGATTTACTACGCAAATCTTCAACAATAAGCATTTGAATGTTTGAATTACCTTCCTTGAGGTGCCATTTATCCTCGCCAGAGGGGAAATTTATCAACTCTCTTCTAAGCAGAAATTAGTACAGCTAATTATATTCATGTAATTCTCTAATCAAAAAAAAAGAAGCCTCTCTTCCGTAACTTATTTTAAAAACTCATAATTTAAAAGTAAGCTGAATGTCCGTATATTCATAGCCGTTTGGAAGGCAGATGAGGATAACACAGAAGACAATGACCATTGCCATGAGAAAGAGAACTTAATTAGGAAGCACAAGGATGACGCTAGGACTCTCAAGTCTTAGCTTTGGTACCTGCGTCCATGTCAAATGGTGCTATGATTTTATTCCTCCAGTTCCCCCTCTCTTCTCCCTCTCTTTCTTTCTTACTTGCTAACTCAAGGTTACTTTTCTCTTTACTCTCCTATTCATACTTTTCCACTAATTTCACTGCACCGTTCTCCCACTGTTCTGACGGTGGTGTCCCAGAGCATCAGAGGTTAGGGAGCGGATGGCCCAGACCTGTGGTTTCTCATGGGATGGGTTGTTGGAGGGAGTGAAGTGAGATCTTAACCGCAGACTTGACCATGATTAGCCTGATGACTTTCAGTGTTGCCTCTTCCTTTGCTAAGTAACAGGAAGTATTTGTTTTATGAAATATGTTGGTGTCATGCAATAAAAGCTCCATAAATAAATGGAATGATCTAAGGACAGTGGAATTGAACTCTTGTTAGCATTTGTTTGTAATCCCTTGGTGGAGCTTCCTGGGTCATAATTGCTTGCTCTTTGGGGAGCAAAGGGAATCAGTAGTCATTGATTGTTACATGACACTAAGTCTTGCCTACAAAGCAAATCTTAAGAATGATTAGTGGCAACATTCAGTGTTACAACTCTGATCTTTCCAGACTATAATCCTTAAGGCAAGCCAGATTTTTACAACTTTTCCCATCAAATAACACTTATGATTTTTCAAAGAGAAGAGAAAAAAATAATATATAAAAAATATATAAATAATGTATATATAAGTATATATATATATTTAAAAGACTTTGGTTTACATAGCAAACAAAAACATTATATAAAATAATTACTCTAGTCTTTTTATCTTTCTATTTCAATGCCTATAGGGAAATATTGAACTTAACCCCTGCCCAGGGAGTTCTGTTTCATGTTGACTGTGTTAGTCATAGTCAAGGACCTACATATCCCCTACCTATTTAGTGAATTATACATAAAAACTTTAGTATCAATACATAAGTCTTGGGCTTCTCAAAAATCTTTGGGAAATTGGTTATTCTAGATTGTTGAGTTTTCTAAATAGCTAATAGTTTATCACAGTGAAACTTTGATTTTCTCCCTTTCAGATTGAAATCTTTTAATGCTCTGGGCTACTTGTTAAGTGGGATTTATCCAATATAGGACCTTCATAATATTGGATACTGTGATATCTTGAGGCTATAGTGGGTTATGTTATAACTTTCTGGAATACCATCATCTTATTAGGTTACATTAGGAATTCTAACCCTAGGGTGGTATATATTTTGAACGTATGTTGGCTTTTTGCATAATCACAATGATAGTTTTAGAGCTTTAGACATCATACAAACAATGAAAACTAAATCTTTTCTTTTACCACAGAGAGACAGGCTCAAAGATGTGAAACTTGTTACCATTGATCACACAGAAGCAGAGAATTTTGATGATATTTTCATATATTGTGTGTTTTCCTCTATCAAGTCACTTTGCAATCAGTATATATTAATGAAATAGTTTTTCACACTTCTTTTAATTCACGGGTCTGATCTCCTATGGGGTTTGTAAGTCAAGTTTTCAGCAGGCTAAACATTTATATAAAAGATAATATGTCGGGCGCCTGGGTGGCTCAGTGGGTTAAAGCCTCTGCTTTCGGCCCAGGTCATGATCTCAGGGTCCTGGGATCGAGGCCCGCATCGGGCTCTCTGCTTGGCGGGGAGCCTGCTTCCTCCTCTCTCTCTGCCTGCCTCTCTGCCTCCTTGTGATCTCTCTCCCTCTGTGAAATAAATAAATAAAATCTAAAAAAAAAAAAAATAATAATATGTCTCTGAGAAAGGTTCTTTTCTTGAGAAAGAGCATAAGCTTTGGTGACATATGTTTTGCTTATCAAACCTGACTCCTTCTTGTGTTCTGGAGTAGCAGAGTTCAGATGACAAGGTGAAGGATGGAGAGGTTCTCTGGGTGCTTAGATTTAGAGGGCCTAAGTTTGATTTGGATGTCTTATTTGTTCACATGTTACTCCTTTCATAATATGTAGATTGGGGTAAATATTTAGACATTGATTAAAGTACCTAATAGGAAATTACATTTTGAACATGTGAACTCTACACAGTTAGTCAGTGTGCTTTCTTGGATCTGTTGCGGAACTGAGTTGAAAAATCTTATGATCCACAAAACAGAAATTACTTTCATTTCATTTTCATTTCTTGAGTTCATCATAGTCAGTATTTAGAAGACGCTTACCACATAAATTCTTTCCTGGTATCCAAGGTCCTGTCATAGCAGGACCCCAAGCTTCCTATGTAGGCCAACTCCAGCCGTCCCCTCCCCACTGCAAACCATATGGACCATGTTCTAGCCAAGTGGGACTCTACCTGGAATATTATTTTATTTCTCTCCTCCACTTTTTGCTCATTCTGTTGCCTCTACCAAAAATGTTCACTTCCCACAGTCTCTACCTTCCCTAATTCTGCTCAGGCCTCAGAACTCACCTTCCAAATCAGATGTAGACCCTTTCCTCTTCTAGATCACTATAGCACATTGTGTCTCATCAAGGTACTTACCCCATTCTCTCTTGCAATGCTATTATTTGGACACGGGCCTAACCCTTATCCTGGACTGAGAAGTTAATGAGTTACAGCTGATTTGTTTTTGTGGCCTGTACAGTGTCTAGAAAAAAAATACTTTATCTGAAGTAGGTGTCCCATTTGCTTATGTTGGGAATAAAAATTGAGGTACACCAAGAGTGACTTGGTTTGGCAGCACAGGAAGGAAGAAAATGACTTGAAACCATACCTTACATTTCTGGGATTTTAATTTGAAGAAATTAAATATAGAGTTTGGTCTTTACAAACTTTATGGAAACATGATTCTGGACACTTTAAAAGATGATTTACAAAGCCTGTGTGTATAGCTTATATATAGCAGTATATGCATTCTCTAGAAAAATTCACATTTTGGCGACAAGGAATTTCATTGCATGATAGTGTAGTAAGTAAGGGCACACACTGGATCCAGATTGTGTGCGTTTGAATCCAAGCGCTGTCTCTGGCTGTGTGACAGTACAATTTATATAGACTGTCTGTGCCCCAGTTTCTTTGTATTTGAAATGGTGGCAGTAATTGTACTTCCCTCATGGGTTTTTGTGAGGATCAAATAAGTTAATGGACATAAAGCATTTGGAATAGTACCAGGCACATAAGTGCTATGTAAGCATGAGCCACCATTACTGTGCAGTTCTTGAAATTAAATTACATTTCCTTGAATTCCAAATTTGATTCCTTGCTATTGCTATAACAGACTTGAAGAAAGGGACAGGAATTTCCAGGGACATATTGACAAAGATGTGGATATGCTACCATTTTGGCTTGGTTTGTTCATGTGGCTTTTCCTCTGTGTATTTTGTGCTCCTGTAATATCTGCATTGTTCTCAGCAATTAGAAGGAGAGCTGAGAGGGATAATCATCTGTCTACTTGTCAGCCAGAAACAGAGCCCCACATGGCTGAGATGGTTTCAGAGAGAAAGTTCTTCTCACCAGCGAGATGCCCTCAATTGATACCGCTGTGAAGAGTCACATGCATGCGTAATGAAGTCTATTCCTGTGTCTTCTTAGCCTGTCATTTATTGGTGTGCAGGTCCACAAGGAGACAAAGAATTTCCCTTAGCTGGTGGAGAACAATTGAAGAAGTTTTAAATGCCATAATGCTATCATTTTAGCAAGGCAGAAGTCTACTCGTTGTCCAGATGTAGCCAGTAAATTAAGGTGATGATTGGTGCTATCCATTATGACATAACAATGGTTTGGAAGTATCCAAATTTTATTAAACAGGATCACAGCAGAATCATTGACATTTTAAAGATGTAAGAGCTGTTATAGATAAGCTGGTCAAAATATTTTACTTTCCTCCTGAGGAATCCAACATCCAAAAGTGCGAAATGATTGGGCTTTACATATGTTCATAGTTAATAAGAAACAGAGACTGGTCTGAAAGATGGGGATGTCACCTTATTGTGCTTTTTGCAATATCCCTTGCTACTTTTAATAAATTCAATCAGTTTTTTAGAGCTGGAAGAACTCCATTTTTTTTTTTCCTGTCTTCACATTCTTTATTGAGTGCCTACTCAATCAGCTTTATTCCAGGAGTTTACTACTAAGGACAGAAAACAGATGAAAGAATAATAACTAAGTAAATCCACTCCTATTTTAGAAGGAGGTAAATTGTATGGAAAATAGCAACTTAAGTAGAATGATCAGTGTAGGCTGCCTTGAGAAGGTAACAGTTAATGAAAGATGGAAAGAGGTAAGAGAATTTCATGTGGTTATATGGAGGAAGAATGTTCCAGGCAGAAGAAAAAACCGGTGCAGAAGCCTGAGATGTTTCCTGGCATCCTGGGGCAGGGAGGAGAAGCAGAAGACCGGTGTGGCTTGCACTTAGTGATTGAGAGAGTAAGAGCTGATATCAGGGGAAGTGAGGATCCTGGCATGCCACTGGAGGTAGGATGGCTCTTCCACCAGCTGGGGTTGGAGAATCACTGCAAGCTTTCAAGCAGCAGTGGGACTCAACATGCCTTAGGTTTCAAAGGGATCCCTGAGGAGGTGTTAAACTTCATGGAGAGGGATCGTGGTGGAAGTGGCAGGACCAGTGAGGAGGCGTTGCTGTAATCCAGACACACAGTTATAGGAGTTCTTGAAGTGGGGTTTAAAGATTTTATTGGGTTGCTGGATTCTGAACGTATTTTGAAGATAGATTTAGAATGATTTAATCATGGGCTGGAGAAAGGATGTGAGAGAAGTCAAGGATGATTTCTGACCGAGCAGTTGAAAGGATGAGGTTATCATCAGCTGAGATGAGGGAATCTGGTAGGAAGAACTGAAGATCATTTTGCTCAGTCTCCCCATTTCATTGATGTCAGGTAAGTCAAGGTGCTTGCCAGAATTAGAACTGTGGAAATTATCTCCTGGTAACAATAGAAGAAGACATGCCTGAGAGTCCCCTGTAAAATCACTACAGTCATATACTACCCGAGGTCGTTATAGATGCAAAGGAAGAGTTGCGGTGGAATCCATGACGTCCAGCTAGAGTGCTCTGTAAACCCATCCAGAACCCATTACGTGGGGTGGAATTAAGCCCTGAGGGATGTTGGGTAGGCTTCCAACGAACCAATTTATAATTCCTCTTTTTGTGATTTCCTTTTAACTAACCTCGTTATTCTGTGTTCGCATTCTGTTCAAAGTATTCCCTTTTTCTGGGAGCAAATTACTCCATTCCTCTTACAGCTCACTCTTGGGGATCTTTGAAACTTTATTTCAGGAGTCCACTCATCTTAGACAGGTGTCCTCTCTCCCTAAACTGAACTAAGTACCCTCCTCTGGGCTTTTGCAGAATCCTTTTCCACCGATTTCCCACATGTTCTGTTTACATGGTACCTACATGCCTCTCTCCCTCAAGATCAAGGATTCCTTTTGTCCTGGCATAGACGGTGCACACAGTGCCATACAATAAGTTCTGTATGATTATTAAATAGAAGTACTTGTCTGTCTCTGGTAAAGAATTTTTTGCTTCTTAATTTTCTGTGTTTCTTATGAAAAAATACAACACAAATAGTAGAAGATACTTATTCTCGAATTGCTCTTCAAGCTAACAAGGTGTCAGCTGTTTCTTGTTTCTCTGAATACCTGTTCTCTCTACTTCACTTTTTGGGGCAAGTACATAGGCAGTGAAATCAGACAAAAGGCAGTTTTCAAGAAAGGAGTAATGGTAAAAGTCCTGGACAATCCATTTTATTTTCCTGATTTTCCAGCGCTCCAGGTAGTGGAAAGCCCCCTTCACGGGCCGAGGTGGTGGGGACACATTTCTGAACTATGCAGTCCTCTACTCAGCCTGTGCCTCTAGTCCCTTTTGCTCCCTGTCCTCTGCTACACCCCAGTTTTACCCACTACCCAAGGTCTTGTTCAAGTTCTCCTTTTTTAGAGACAACTCCTATATAATGACACTCATCGTTAAACTCTTCCTCCTTTCCAGCAGTGCTTAACATCTTTAATGCTCATGTGTGCACTCAGACATCCATCCTCTTACATAATTATTTAATTGTTTCAGTTGTGTGTGTTTGTCCCAGGAGAGATGGCCTCCTATTTGCTTTTGTTTACCTCTCCATACCTAGAAAAATATGTTATTTTTTTTAAAGATTTTATTTATTTATTTGACACAGAGAGAGAGATCACAAGTAGGCAGTAGAGGCAGGCATAGGGAGACGGGGAAGCAGGCTCCATGCTGAGCAGGGAGCCCGATGTGGGGCTCTATTCCAGGACCCTGAGATCATGACCTGAGCCGAAGGCAGAGGCTTAACCCACTGAGCCACCCAGGCGCCCCGAGAAACTTGTTAAGTATTTGCTAGCTATAAGGCCCTGCATTCAGAGTGCTGGGATTAAAAGAGATTGATAGAGCTGGCTTGATTTAGTCAAAGGCATCAAACACTGGCCATTAACTAGAATACAAAGTAGTATATGAGAACTTTGAAGAGTGAATACTTAAGTTGGAAGTCAAGGGAGACTAACGACTGAAAAGGAATAGAATCAGCGGCTTCTTCATTAAGATCAAGGTTAGAGGTGAGCATTGAAAGGTACATACAGTTCTGATGGGAGCAGGTAGTTTAGGTGAAAGGAAAGGTGTTTGAGGAAAAGAACCAAGAGCAAACCGGGCATGGTGGGCACATGATGAGTCCAGTTTGGTATGAAGGGACTCCTAGATAGCTAGCATTCATGGAGCATGTATTGTGTGCTCAGTATTTTATGTGTGTTAGCCAATCTTTACCAACCGTGCCCCCCAAAAAACCCCACACGCTGGGTACTACTGCTATCCCCCTTTTAGAAGAAACTGATGGAACAGAAGAAGCCGATGGTCCCGACATTAACTGAACGAGAAGAGTGGTGATGATGAGAATCCGAATGGTGAGAGAGGGTGCAGGAAGGAAAGCACAGGTATTAGACTAAGGAGAAAGAATTCCACAGGACTAGTTCGATGTGGGGAAGGAAGGAAATGATTCTGCACGCATTAGTGATTTAGTGGTTGTTAAATTAAGGAACTGCTGAATGGCAAGTTCATGCATTTATTTGGTGCGTATTTATTGTGACCTATTAAGTCTTTATACTAATGTACAGAGTCGGTAGATTTATGATAGGAAGCGACTTGGGCTTCAATTTCCAGGAAGCATTCATTGTTTCTTCCTGATGGAGCCACTCAATTAAATAATATTAATTGTTCTTCTTTTGGTATTGTATAAAAAATAACACTGATAGAATATAGAACTTAAAGGCATTTTTATTTTATTTTTTATTGACAATATTCATTGTTGCTATAAATCAAAATCCTTTGGGGGATATATATCCTCTTTAGTAGGCCCCAGTAACTTATGTGCTGAGATTTCTTTTGATATGGAAATCACATATTGAATTTGTAGTTACGTAATCCAGTATATGGTCTCTGCGTAGTATATTCATAGCATACTACTTTCATAAGAAATTCTCTCATGTTAGTGATGCTGTGGTTGAATTTTCAACTTATGATAATGAAATTGTTACCAAAAACCTATAGAAAACAGTATTCCTACAAAATCATTGTTAATTTTTTTCTCTGTTTTCATGGAATATTCAAGCTAAGCAGTATATTCATTAAATTCTACAAGTTATTTCCTTCAGTTTGTTCAGAATATGAACTCTGATGTACCACAGTTATTAGAAGATTTTGGCAGAGTATTAATAATGACATTCTCAATTTGTAGCTCTTTCATCCATGTAATTTTAGTGATATATGTACTATGTTGTAGGGAAAAGACTATTTCAAGATTAAAGAGGCGATCAATAGGTTGGTGTGTTTATTCAGTTTTTCAAATCTGCTAAATGAAAGGAGGCAATACAGTTTCTGCTAGCACTGCTCAGAAACCAAGCCGTTGATACTGGAGTTTTAATCAAACATAACATGCTACAGAAGTAAGTAGTTAATGTTGGAAATACTGCCTTATTTGTGTATTTAAAGCAGTGCTTCCTAAGTTAATATTATTAAGAAGCTATTATTTTTTAGATTCAGAATAAAGAAAGTAGAATGAAAATACTTGCAGTGATTAAAACAATGTATAAAAAGAAAAAAATTGAGCAAGAAGTTGAGTCTATTTTAATGTGATTAGAATATGTAATATATTCTATCCAAAGATGCATCCCCATTTGAATTAAAATTCAGTGATTTAAAAAAATCCAATTTCTATTCTTTTTTGCCTGCTGTCTGATCCTGATCTTAGATTTCTTTTGTAAACAGTTATTTCAGTCTTGTACCAAAATTCCTTAGTGTCCAAAACAGTCATTTAAAGAGAAGGTTGAATTTCTCCATTTTGCTTAGGTATTAGGATTTATTTCTATGTGTTTCCCCTTAATGTGTGTTAGGCATGCACACTTTGCAAACTCAGGAGCACTCCACTGACTTTAAAGTCACATGATCAGGGGAATGTAGAGGGGCGATCCGAGACAGACTGTTCTTTAGCATTTCAAAGTCTGCCCTCTTGTGCCCTGCTTCCAGGAGAAGAAATGGAAATCACCAGTAACCCCAAGTGAAAAATCCCTCTAGGGAACAGTGCCGGAAAGGATTCAATTTAGGTCCATTGACTTTTGCCTTTGGTTTCAAACTTGCCGATGGAAACAACATTTTCATAGTTTTCAAGGGAAAAAGTGAGAGATTGGTTTCGTGTCCCTATTGTATCACTTCTAGTTTGCCTTGAACTGACTTAATGCAGAAGGAACTCAGCAACACCGCCCAAAGTCTAGGTGGTTATTACCTAGTCTATTTTTGTTCATGTAGGGTGTGTATACGGTCTCTGTGTAGTATATTCATAGCAGAATGAGCAGCGGAATGATTTTTTAATAAATTTAGTCAAATCTGTGAAAAGTAGAATTTCCTAGGGAAACATACCGATAAGTGTGATTTCCTTACCACGTATTAACACTATCCCTGCTTCTCATAGCGCTGTAGATTTGTGAAGTTACAGTAAGTGCTTGTTCGAAAGATGCTTTCAACTAGAGACTTAGAATGCACTTGTTTCTTCTTTCCTTACCGTTTGGTCATTTGTAAGATCTTCTCTTATCCTTAATCATTAAAAGTGTCTGATTGATGTTGACGACTGACGCATGAGACTATTTCAAATGGATCATCAGTTGCAAAAAGCATCATGTCTCTTTGAATGTTTTATAAAAAGGGTCTCATAACATTTTCCCGTAGATGATGATGATGGTAAGAAGGAAGGAAGGACACCTGTGTTGCTCTTTTGAAATGTGAGGTCTTGGTGGAAGGTCTCCACTATTTAATACCTGGGAAGAGTCGCAGCCACGATTTCCTGGTGAGATTTATCGCGCTTTGCATTGTCAGCAGAGTGTTTCCTCCAGCTGAGCTCAGGGAGGTAATCCAGTTTAGATCACTAATGGGTCTCAATCAGAAAAATACGAGTGTAGGTGGTTGCAGGGTCAGGGTCAGGTTGGCCTCTCTGGCGGTGTGCCAGCTGGGACTGGGGACTGACCTGTCAGGTGAGTATTCACAAGAGGGAGACTCCTAGATTACCAGCTTCCCCATACAGCATGTCTCCCTGGCATGTCGGGACCGTTTCTTACGGTATGCATGCCAGAGACATAGTAAAATCACAGATCATATATTGGCATAGTTGATTATGCCAAGCATTATTCTCATTGTTTATTTTAGTTTCTGGAACAAAATAATCCATTTCCTATTTAATTTCTATACTCTAAGGTTCCCATTGTTCTGAGGAAGTAGGAGGTGTCTGCTTCTCTGTAGACATTGCTGATCTGACTGTGACCACCTACAACTTTAGTTTAGAAGTAGAAAAAAAGAGAAGACACATTGGTACCAGTAGCCTTTATTATTTTAATCAGTATGGACCCAACTTTTGTTAACAACAACAAAGTCCTCTTTCTGTTTTCCTTTCATTTAATGAACAGTTTTGGAGGGGTTATATGGAGTAGAATTCTTTCCTTAGTATTCGTTGATAGAGTGCAAGGTATTTATAAGGAAATAGAATATAGTAGGCTTCCAAGGCAGCGTGTGACACTGATGTGTACAGAAGCTTAAGGGCTATTTTGATCGTTTCTGAGAACTACTTGCTGCAGCCTCAAAATATCCCTGTCGTCATGCTGTCTATTTGATATTTATTCTAGATGGTCATTATCCATTACTCACTCACGATGAGGATGGGGTTGATAAAGGGCCAGCATGAACATTATAGGGGGAAAAGGTCAGGAAGCAAAAGATAGGATAAGGCGTATCTACCACGTGATATTTTTGCCAGTTGTATTGATTTGGACTTGTTGGTAATGTCCCAGACATATTAAGGATTTGACATCTTTTGGTGTTTCCTTCTTGCTAAGGTCCATGAAATGTTTCACATGGATACCAGAAGAAAGAAAATCACCAAGAATGCTGAAGGCTACATTTATTTTGAATTGTTCAGGATGTTTAAAATCCAGGGGCTAACTCCAGAAAGACGTAGGTCAGATCAGTGAAGTCAGATTGGAGTCCAGCATTTGGAATTAAGTAGCTTTTCTCTGCTGTGTACTGACATTTGAGTTAATAGAGTGGTTTCAAGTAGGTTTCTTTAAAATATTAACAGTTCATCTGACATTCGGTGAAAAAATATCTCCTTACTTACTTTGGAGAAGTGATCGAAGTTGTTCTTATCAGTTCAGGCCTTGCAAAATCCAGAGTTTTGCCTCAGGGCAGGTCCTAAAACAGGGAAGCGTGATTGTCCTAGCCAGTTGGGACCCTAAGCCTACCATTTAGTAATACTGTTCATTGTTTGTGCCATTCTTATATTTATTAGAGTGGGTTGGAAAAATGAAAATTGCAAAAGAAAGAAAACAATACATAATACTTTCTGATGTCTCTCATTCCAACCCGGTGGAGTTATGTCAAAATGAAATCTAGCTGCATATTCAATTTTATATCTTGCTTTTAAAATTTTAGTATATTATGAGCATTTTTACATCATTAAATTTTCAGATACCTGTGATTTATTACGGCGTCGAGTATTCCTGTTGATTTTGAAGGATTTTCTTATTTAATGAAAACATTGTTGAAGTTCCTTCTCTTCTGCCTCACAGTACTAGTTATGCCACAGGACTCTAGCACAGACTTGAGCTGCTTTGGCCATTTGATCAAGTGCAGGGATAGCTAGGTGTGAGGCAAGGGTATTTGGAGGTTGAACTGCCTTCTAGCATGAGGGCCAAGTAGAGAGGCAGGGTTGGAAGCTGTAAATTCATTCAGTTTTGAGCCAACAAAAAGATGCTTCCATGTGGTATTTGTCTTTCTCTGACTGACTTCTTTTGCTTACTGTAATACCCTCTAGCTTCATCCACGTTGTTGCAGATGACAAGATTTCATTCTTTTTTATGGTTGAGTAATATTCTTGTGTGTGTGTGTGTGTACCACTTTTTTGTGGAATTTAAGAAACAAAACAAATAACTAATGGAGGGGGGGTAGGGAGACAGAGAGAGGTAAACCAAGAAAGAGACTCTTAACTATAGAGAACAAACTGGTGGTTATCAGAGAGGAGGTGGGGGGGGTGAAACAGGTGATGGGGATTAAGGAGTGCCCTCATGATAAGCACCAGGTGATGTACGGAATTGTCAGATCACCTGAAACTAAAATTAAACTATATGTTAATTAGCTGGAATTTGAATAAAAACCTTAAAACAATGCTGCCAAACAAAATCTACACCTTTTCCTTACTGTCCTTCAGCTAGTTCCTCAGGCCTCTCCTTCCCTCTACATGCTCCTAGAAAGTAGCTGGAAGGGCTCTTAGTGGTATTTTTGGAATTATTCCATTGTTATCTGCCCACCCATTCCTGCCTCTCCCCTCCTCTCACACTCCTGTCAAAACTTGACCTCCCTGAAGACAGGAAACCCTATCTAGGTCTTAGAAATTGCATATGTTCTGCAGAGAGAGTCAATGATCAATGAGCTTATCAAAATTAAAATTGTATGGGTGACATCTTAAAAATACTGAAGTACTTTGACATCTGTGATGTTGTAGCACAGAGAGAGGGCTCAGGGAGCATTCGCTGAGGGAGTGAACCCTGACCGAAGCTGTCTTGGCCAGGAGAGGGTGGAGGCCGGCAGAGGTTCCTTGTTCGGCTTCAGATCATACAAGGCCCAGGGAGGAGGACAGCCTCGGCCAGGCTTTCTGTGGTAACCCCAGGAACTGAGGTACCTGGGGAGACCAGAAGTGCACTCAGGAAGCCCTCCTTATTTAATTATTGTTCCTTCTCTCCTGAGTACTGTGTTCATTTGGGTTTATTTTTATGCTGCTTTCTTCTTTTTTTTTTTTAAGAATTTATTTATTTATTTGACAGAGAGAGAGATCACAAGTAGGCAGAAAAGCAGGCAGAGAGAGAGGCAGAGAGAGAGAGGAAGAAGCAAGCTCCCCTCTGAACAGGGAGCCCCATGCGAGGCTTGATCCCAGGACCCTGAGATCACGACCTGAGCTGAAGGCAGAGGCTTTAACCCCCTGAGCCACCCAGGGGCGGGCCCCAATGCTGCTTTATTCTTAAGCAAATTAAAAAGAAATAACAGCCTTGGGTGGTTCGAAGTTAACTGTTTCAACTAGTGGATATTGCGAGGGAGCTCAGTAGCAGAGGCCAGGAATTATTTTTCTTTCCCTTACCCTTCCTTTGTTCTTCCTCATCATATTACAATGAATTCTGTCTCAGGATTCCTTTTGCTGCTTAGCAAGATAGGTATGTGGGGGTCTTATCCGGAAATGCAAAGGCTGATTTGATGAGGGACTTCTTTGTTCCAGGTACCTTGCATCAGAGAGCCTTCATAACAAATGAGAGGGGCGGGTTAGGGGTTTCCTGGGGATCATTTTTGGTCTACACTGCAGGGAAAACCATGCATTAATTAAATAAGTTCAAATGGCATACGTGGAATATGGTCATTTTCATAATCAACAAAATGATTTTCATCCCCAAATGCTGAAAAATGTTAAGTAGCATACACACACGCACACACACACACACACAACCAATTTTTTTAACACCTTTTTTCTGTTTTGACTAAATATAAAAATTCTAAAAGCAGGAACTAATACTATCAACATTTCACAGATTTCTAGAGTGAGTGTTTTAAGATGGACTTTCTGAAATCATTCAATAAAGAAGTTTAAAAGAGCTTTTAATTAAGCAACACTTTGGTTAGTTAATTCAATGAAAAGCAATCTAAGGTGACATAAACGTGTTTATGTGATTTGTATGCACTTGAAGCAAGAAAGAAAAGATTGATTCCCATGTTACTTTCCCAACACCCTTTTGGCACCAGATCGTATTTGTCAAAGATGTCTTGTCATTTCCTTTCTTTCTTTCTTTTTTTTAAAGATTTATTTATTTATTTTAGAGAGAGAGGATCCACAAGGTGCGAGTGGGGGCGGGGAGGGGGTGGGCAGAAGCGAGAGGGAGAAAAGGAGAGAGTGTCCTAAGCCACTGCCCCCCCCCAGGCACTCTGTCTTGCCATTTTCTTTCTGAATTAACCCTCCCTCTGTTTGCTTTGAAATCAGAATCATTCTTCCTAACCCTTTTCCAATATGTGATTTTCATCTCCTATTTTTTTTGTCATCAAGCATTTTTTACTCACTACTTATAACACCTTCCTTTTCTTAATATTAATCTCATTACTCTGCTATCCTGTCTTCCTTCACTGTCAGAATATCTCATATGAAAAATACTAGCAACCTTGGAACCCCCAAATCCTAGTTCAGACCAATTACTCCATATTTCTGTTACTGTTTATAACAGCAGCACTCTGTAAACAATTACAAATGTCCACATTTATTGGTAAAATGAGTCGCAGTATATTATAGAATGGATATTTATGTAGCCAAAGATTAGTTTATATATGCTTAGTGCATTTTCAAAATTAAAAACATGTTTTCTTTGCTTACATATTGTCTTTCATCTGAACATCAAAAAACATCTTGTAATATTGACCTTCACAGCACCACTCTTCTGTTATCCTCATTCAAATAATAACCATAATAACAGCTATTAATATGATTACGGTAATTATGATTATCATGCTCTCTGAGGTAGTTAGCCCAGGGAAGCTAGTGAAAAGAGCTGGCAAAGTACCAGGTGTTCCTGATGCCCATGCCCCCCCCTTTATAAGCTGTAAATAGAAAGAACTCTCCCCCCCTTTTTAAACTAGCTTCAAATAATAAATTATTTGCTCTATAAAACAAGGATGTGCAAATTATTCTCACTGAACTTAAAAGTTAAAATTTTGAGTTGTGTTTAAGAATAAGCACGCAATGTGACCGTAGCATTTGCACATATAATTAAAACAAATAACAAACCCTAAACATATCTTTTAAACCGTTCAGTGTCAGACCACAAAGCAAATTATTTTAAAGCAGGCAAATGATCTCAGCAACTGAGCCGATATCACCCTTTCAGCCTATGTGAATTGATCATGAATCATATACTCTCTAAAGTAAAATCCCTTTCAAAGCTCCATAAAGTTTCCAATTAAATTAATTATTGTAACATAGATGTGGCACTATTGTAAGAGGGGTTAGATGACAGAGTTTGTCAGTTTATCAGGTAAGACCTCGCTAAGTAGTGTTGTAATAGAATCTGATGTTCTGAAGCCTTCTTATGGACACTTGAATAGATTACATGATACTTGCGCAGTGAATGATAGCACCCAACAAGTAATTAAAAAATGATTATGTTTTACAGATCACTGTCTTCTATGTTTACAATTCCTGCCTTTTCTTTGGAGGGTTAGAAGAATAAATAGCAAGTTGTAATCTTAAATTATGGCTCTTGGGCAGTGGAAAAATGGATTTAAGAAAAAACCTCTTCGGTCCTGTATTTTCTCCCACCTGGTCCATTCCTATCTAGAAACAGTAAGTCAGATACGTAGGGGAAAAGAATCTGTTCTTGGTTGACTGCTGCAGTGGATTTGGGACTGTCTGCACTCTGAAAGTCCTTTGCATTGCTCCTCATGATTTCTAAGGACCCGTGAATCATGCAGTGAACTGGAAGTATCCTGTTTCAAAATCAAGGTTATTTGACACTGCACCAGGATGACACTTGAGCTGAACGCTCTTTGTCCACTGCCTAGGGTGCAGAGGAAACGCCTCACTTATAAATGTAAGATTCTATATGTGGATGGAAAAAATGCTATAGCAGGCCTTTTATGAGGCTGAAATTCAGTGTGTCTTGAAAAAAATGGAATAAAGCAATTTTAAGTCCTTTTAATGTATTGTACTCATGTCTGACTCCGACTTTATGCTAATACACCGGGACCAAAGGTATTTCCATGGAAGCGTCTATTATCGGCCTCTTGTTCTTAACCCTTTACAAGGATCTGAGAAAACTAAATATAATTTTATAATTTTATATGTATATTTGTTTCATCAGTGCAGTCCAGTTTTATTTTTTTAACTAAGGGCAGGGGGTTACCGATGCTAACAAATGTGATGTCATTAAACAAACCTGTAATCATTCCAAGTCCAAGACATGGGCACAAAGTAAAAAGTGATGTGTAATAAGTCCAAGAAAGCATAACTGAAGTTCATTAGTCATGCTAGGAAGCTCATGAAATGAGTACGCATCTCACCTTGCCAGGAGCATAGACTCCCTTTTGGTCAGTGTACAATTTTAGAGAACTTTTAAGGGAAATTAATAGGCAATGAATGAGAACAGTGATTTTTAATGGGTTGTTTTAAAGGCTTCTCCATTACATTAGCACATGGCAACTGAAAAAGGTGTGGGACAATTTCATTCCAACCATAGGAACCTGCTTGAATAAGTTCTCTTGATGGTCTTCTTGGAACGATTGTTAAAACAGGCAGGCGTTAAATGCCAGAAAGATCCAGGCAAGGCCAAATGCCTGAATGTCGTACTGCAGACCTGCCTTTTTCGTTCATAACAAATACGATTTTTAGGGACGCCTGGGTGGCTCAGTGAGTTAAAGCCTCTGCCTTCAGCTCAGGTTATGATCTCAGGGTCCTGGGATCGAGCTCCGCATCAGGCTCTCTGTTCGGGGTGGGGGGAGCCTGCTTTCTCCTCTCTCTCTGCCTGCCTCTCTGTCTACTTGTGATCTCTCTCTCTCTGTCAAATAAATAAATAAAATCTTAAAAAAAAATACTTTTTAAAAATGGTGGCAATGTTACTTTTATTTGTTAGAATTACAGAAGTTACAAATAGTGTCATGTAGCATAAATAGTTCTCTGCCTGCCCCACCCCACCCCACCAGCATTTTGAAGGTAATGAGACTGGGACTCAGATGTTGAGTGGCTTGCCCTTGGTCTCACTAAAAGAGGGGCTTACTAAGAGAGGGGTTGTTGGGGAGAGAAAGAGAAATGTTACAGTAAAGGCAATCATGGTAAAGCTTTTGAGGGCAGGTATATAATGAATAAAATATGTAGTTTATTATTTCATTGACTTAAACAAGTGTGCTCTTGTTTGTAAAATACTCAAGGGTTTATCATGTTAATTTGGACTTCGTTGAACTTACTAAATAAAAAGAGACTGCTAGTCCTTCTCTATTCAGCTGACTACAAATCGAGAGAATCGGGAATACTTGCATACTTTACCAACTCTTTTCACTCACTTGTTTGGATTATATACCTGATAGCATGACAATAATAATAATTAATAAAATTCATAATAGCACTTATTGTTATCATTTTAATAGTCATAATAAATGAGGGGAGGCTGCGAAGGTCAATACTGCCCTATAGCCAAGCCCACGTGTCTCATTCTGGTAATGACCCCTTAACTGATATTTTCTGATGGTGATACAAAAGTTGGTGACTCCAGTTCTATCTGTGGGATGTCCTCACGGGTTTGGGGAAAATACAAAAGGAAGATACCTGGGAACTTGTTTCTGATAAGTGAGTCATCATGAACCACAATGTGGCCGTGTGTTGACCCGGGAAAGGCTTTGTTACTTCACCAGGTGAGACTGTACAACATTTTGCCCTCCACCTACTCCCCTCAGTGGCAGACTTACTGCCATTTAAGTTATCTTTCTCACAGGGTAGCTCTAAATTCTCAATAGGATAGAAATTTACACATCTCGATTTTAGTTTCTACTCTCCCAGTTACTAGCCCTGTGTCCTTTGGTAATCACCTCCTTCATTTTAGCATTTTCATCTTTTTTCTCACCAATGAAATTGATGTACTTCTCTTGTGAGGGTGGAATGAGATGATGTGTGTGAATGGGATTTTGTAAACTTGAACAATGACTGACACTTAGTCAATATTAGCCCTGGTTTTATCAAATGTGCATTTATTGACTTATGCCACCACTCTGTTCTTGACTTGTTCTGTGTGCCTGAGGAATGTCTAGTATCAGTAGTCAGTTCAGTAATTCATTACTGTAATGTGGTTCTGGCAGGAAGAACGACAGCAGTGAGCACTTAACTTTGCTCCAATTTGTTTGCCCCGGATGTCTTCCATTTACGACAATTGAAGAGAAATTATAAATATGGGATTTAGGCCCTTGTTGATGTCAGTCTATCCAATTGGGGATGGTCAAGTCACTTAATATTGCTTAATTAAGCTAATACTGTCTCCTTGACTCACTGTGAGTTCTGTAAAAAGTAGGGACTTGATCTTACTTATCTTCTCATCATCCATAGTCTTACTAGGGTCTCAAGAATTTTCTTTTTAAGATTTTATTTATTTATTTGACAGAGAGAGAGCAGGAGCACATAAGCAGGGGGAATGGCAGAGGAAGAGGGAGAAGCAGGCTCCCCACTGAGCAGGGAGCCTGACGTGGGACTCGAACCCAGGACCCTGGGATCATGAACTGAGCTGAAGGCAATTGCCTAACCAACTGAGCCACCCAGGCGCCCCCCCCCCAAGAATTTTTTTCTCTAATTGAATAGATATTTATTAAGCACTTATTTACAGTAGGAATGTTCTAGACTTTGGGGCTATGCTCATACATAGCCCAAATCTATAATCTGATTTATAACAAGAAAAAGAAGTTTGAAATGTTCATAAATGACCATGGAGAAGTAAGAATGAGTCTAATGCAGCTGTGGAGTTTTGGCTTAGAATAGCTGCTCCAGTTTTCTTCTAGAGTGACTTCCCTTTCCTGTGGAGAGCAGGAAGCTAAAACAAACGTTTCTCCAAATCCTTTTCAGCTGGTGATCCATGAGTGATTCAGGTAACACGTCAGATGCAATCCCATGCGACTTGAAATTTGGACAGAGATAAATGGAATATTGAGCATGTATTTTATCATTGTGGATTATAGCAAATATGTTACAGTTCTGGAGCCATCCTCTATCTCTTGAGGCTTGCTGATTTAGCAGAAAGGCTTCTTAAGAGTAGAAAAGATGGCATGATGTGGGACCCTGAAGCTAGTGTGGCAGCTTTCTGATTTTGCACATGAGGTTTCCTGTTTGGAGCACAGTGATGCCATTCTAGGTTTTGCTTTTGGTGTCAGACTCAGTAAGCCATTGCCAAAATCAATGCCAAGGCATTTACTGCCTATTTTTCTTCTAGGAGTTTTAGGACTTCTTACCTTCTTACCTTCAAGTCTTTAATTCATTTTGAGTTAATTTTTGTGTACGGTGTAGGATACTGGTCCAGTTTCTTTTGCATGTGGCTATCCAATTTTTCCAGTGCCATTATTGAAGAGACTATCCTTTCCTGATTGTATAGTTTTGGTTACTTTGTCATAAATGTATTGACCATATAAGTGTGGGTTTATTTCTGGCCTCTCTACTGTGTCTGTTTTTATACCAATATTATATTCTTTTGATTACTACAGGTTTGTAATATAGCTTGAAATCAGGGAGTAATGCCCCCAATTTTTGTCTTCTTTCTCAGGATTGCTTTGGCTATCTTTTGTGGTCCCATATGAATTTTAGGATTATTTGTTCTGTTTCTGTGGAAAATACTACTGGAATTTTGATAGTGATTGCATTGAATCTATATATTCCTTTGGATAGTATGGACATTTTAATAATATTAATTTTCCCAATTCACGAGCATAGACTGCCTTTCCAATTATTTGTGTCTTCTTCCATCTTTCATTAATGTCTTGTAGTTTTCAATGTACAGGTCTTAGGTCTTGACTGTACTACAACTTGGGTAGAAAGCAGGGACTTGATCTTATCTTTTCATCATACTTGCTTTGCAGGTACTGGATTCTCAGGAAATTATTTTAATGAATGGCTGTCTGTTTATTTGAAGAATATGGAGAGAGACTGAATTATATATGAAATACTTGACAGATCTTACAGTTTGTTGTCCATTGATCATACTCTCCTCACAGGTGAACGATTTTGAAAAGTATTAGTAAATACTTAATCTTGCTCTTTCCCAAAATGGCCTGGGTGCTCTTTTTGTCATACTTAACAACATGGGGTTTGGGGTGCCGACTCCTTTGCAGTCTAAGATCCACATTCAGTTTTTGACTCCCCCAAAACTTACCTGCTAATAGCCTATGGTTGGCTGGAAGCCTTACGAATAATAGAAACAGTTGATTAGCACATTTTGTATGTTATATGTATTATGTACTGTATTCTTAAAATAAGCTAGAGAAAAGAAAATGTTAAGAAAACCATGAAGAAAATACCTTTCTAATACTGGACTGTATTTATCAAAATAATTTGCATATAAGTGGACCCATGCAGTTGAAATCCATGTTGTTCAAAGGTCCAGTGTATAATTTAACCAGATAGTGTGAGGAATGTGATCAACCTAGCCATTTCTCTACCGCATGAATATTTCAGATGATTATTAAAATGTTTAATTACTTCAGAATCTTTATGAATCTAAGAATTTCACTCAACCATTTATATTCTCTCGAATTTACCCCAGAGAGAAAATACATATATTCCCTTGCCTCCAGTATGTTCAAGCATATTCCACCTGCCTCACAGGCTATTGATACCATGTAACTGAAAGTGGAATTTATCAGTTTCTTCACCATACTCCCTGAAATTACTTTTTTTTAAAGATTTTATTTATCTGTTTGAGAGAGAGAATGAGAGCGAGCAAGCATGAGAGGGGGAAGGTCAGAGGGAGAAGCAACCCCCAGCTGAGCAGGGAGGCCGATGCAGGACTCCATCCGGGGACTCCAGGATCATTACCCGAGGCGGAAGGGAGTCGCTCAACCAACTGAGCCACCCAGGCGCCCCTCCCCGTAATTACTTTAATGGAGTCAAAAGTAAGCACATTTTCAACGCTGACCAAATTTTTTTTCCTCCAGTGATAAAATATTTTCCTCCTTTCACTTATACCTAGTCATGCCTGTCATTAAGAAATACAGACATTGTTCTCTTCTGTCATGTCAGCTTATCTTTTCAATTTAGATTCTATTTACAAATACCTTCTAAACTCTTGGATCTTTATTACATTGACCACATTATATTATAGATGAATATAAACAAATACTACCCTATCTAGTGTTTTGGTAAATCATGTATATTTTTGATTGAGGTGGTGGTCATAACCCAATTCATGGATTAAATTATATTTAAATTCTTTTCAAGTCAAGTGGAGCATAAATTCACATTTCACAGCAGCCCATCATGAAAATCTCATTGGATTTTTTTTCAGCTAATACTCACCTATCCGAAAGAGACTACTTAAAAAGGGTAGAGTAGGGGAAGAGCAGAGAATGGGCCTAAGGTTTAGGAAGCAGAGTCGAACAATAATGTGAATGTCCCCTGTGGTCTGAGATTGCTGTCAGTATCAGGCATTTTGGCTACTGGTCCTAGAGCCTACGTTAAGTAGACTTTTTTTCTCCTGTTAGCTTTGTTTTAAATTGGTGTAGACTTTCTTACTCTGTTTGAATCCAATTAATAGTTCTTTAAAGTACTCATCCCTGGCTTTATATGATGGTCAGTTTTAATGAGTGATCAGAAATACTCTCTTTATAGGCAAGGCTTTTGAAATAAGCTCCTGTCTCAATCAATTGTTTCACTTTCTTCAAAGCAATTAACATACGAATAAAGGAGGTTAAATTAGACTTCCAGGCTTTGGTGAAATTAATTAATACTACTTTACCAGTGGGGACAAGAAGTAGATAACCATTTTCATTACTTCATTTGGAAGAGATTGTCACGAGTGCAGTAAACGGCTAGTGTAAAGTTAACACATGCTGAATATGGTATCTTTTAAATCTCTGTATTGCCAGAGATTTTTCTGTAAGTGTAATAGCTCGGGATTAAAAAGTTTAAATTGATTGGTGAATCGAGCGTGGGAAAAAGCTATTAAACATGGACAGCTGCTTGAGTAGGATGGAAATTGAAAAATAGAAGGAAGAAATTGGCATAGAAAAAGAATAAGTATCTTTACTCTGTTAGATTATAAGCTATCTGTTATAGGCAAATGAAGACTAATTTAGTTGTGTTTTCACGCTTATTTTTATATGTGGATGATGAAATGTCCTGCACCCATCAGGTTCTAGAATTACAGAGTTATAAATGCCAGTAATTTAAATGTATTCATTAATAGTTTAGTTAAGTCTTAACAATATATAATATCTATTTATTCTCTAGAAAGTCGTTCTTTTTATTTTTTTTATTTTTTTAAAGATTTTTTATTTATTTATTTGACAGAGAGAGAGAGAGATCACAAGTAAGCTGAGAGGCAGGCAGAGAGAGAGGAGGAAGCAGGCTCCCTGCTAAGCAGGGAGCCTGATGCAGGCCTCGATCCCAGGACCCCGAGATCGTGACCTGAGCCAAAGGCAGAAGCTTTAACCCACTGAGCCACCCAGGCGCCCAACAGTCGTTCTTTTTAAAAGATTTTATTTATTGGGCGCCTGGGTGGTTCAGTGGGTTAAAGCCTCTGCTTTCCGCTCAGGTCTCGATCTCAGGGTCCTGGGATCGAGGCCCGCATCGGGTTCCCTGCTTCCTCCTCTCTCTCTCTGCCTGCCTCTCAGGCTACTTGTGATCTCTCTCTCTCTCTCTCTCTCTTTCTGTCAAATAAATAAATTTTTAAAAATCTTTAAAAAAAGATTTTATTTCTTTATTTGAGAGAGAGCAGGAATGAAGGCAGGGGCGGGGCAGAGGGAGAGGGAGGGGGAGAAGCAGACTCCCTGCTGAGCAGGGAGCCTGACAGGGGCTTGAATCCCAGAACCTAGAAGTCTCCTCCACCTGAGCCAAAGTCAGATGCTTAACCAACGGAGCCACCCAGGCGCCCCTCTCTAGATAGTAGTTTTAATGTTGTAAATGATATATAACTTTTTAAAATTGGAAAGAGGTGCATACCCTTCTTTTAGGACCCAGTAATCATCTTAGCATGATAAATTTAGTTGTCTTTCTCAAAAGAATTAATTATTTAGCTCTCTCAAAAAACCACTTTAATTTTTACCCTAATATAGTAAATTGAATACATTCCTCTCCCTTTCCTGCCACTGTAGTATAATGTAAATTTACTCTACATTATAAGATACCACACCACTGTTAAGAATTAATTTGACTGTTTGGCACTTGTTACCAAAATGATCTGATATTTATTTTATTTATTTTTAAAGATTTTTTTTATTTATTTATTTGATACACAGAGAGAGATCACAAGTAGGTGGAGAGGCAGGCAGAGAGACAGGGAGAGGAGGAAGCAGGCTCCCTGCCGAGCAGAGAGCCCGATGCGGGCCTCGATCCCAGGACGCTGAGATCATGACCTGAGCCGAAAGCAGAGGCTTTAACCCACTGAGCCACCCAGGCGCCCTGATATTTATTTTTTAAGAAGCTGACGAGTCAAGTTAGTTAATATGGTTTTAATTAAACATTTAGTGGACAGTAGCTAAATTGTAGCCCCAATCTATTTCTCTGCTTTCATATATTCACTGTCTTGAAAGCAAAATAATAAGTTCAAATGTTCTTGAGTAAAGACACACTCATTTTGATCAGAATGAAGGGAAATTTTGCTAATGAATTTGTAAGTATGTTTACTCCTGTGACTAAGTATCCTTATTACCTTACTCCTTTCTAATTGGTTAGAAATAAAGAAAATTTGATTGCTTTCAAAATAATAAAATAACATATTACTTTAGACATTGAGGTTCTCTGTCATTTTGTAAATGAACCCATGACATTGCACTTTTTTTGTTAATCCTTCAGTTATACCTTTGATTACATTTAACTATGAAGGTAATGAGTTGCATTAGGTATAGTGTCTAACATAATGACCATATCCTTAGTAAAGGATTATTATTAATGTGTCTGATGGTTGGTTGACTAGAAATTATCTCCAGTTCAAAATGAATGCACTGTGGGTAGAATGGTACAACCACTAATTGAAGCCATATTAACCATTACCATGGATCTAGAGTGACCAGTTTTTCCTGTTTGCCCAGGACTGAGGGAGTTCCCAGCACAGGGGTTTTCCATTTTAAAACTGGGCAGAGGGGTTGCTAGAGATGCTGGACATTTAGTGGACAAGCCAGGAAAGTCCCAGGCAGGTAGTATGAGTGGATCACCCTACAGAGCTTACGTAATTCAAATGAATCTAGTTTGCAAGCCATCATTTAATGTGCCCCTATGAGAACATGATCGCTATGAACACGTAGATTCAGCCACTGATGAACGAGATCAAGGATTTTGCTTAATGGAAACAGACCTTATGATAATATGGCAACAACAATGGTAACCATTTAGTGATCCCAAGACTGAATCTTTGTTAAGATAGCTAAAGTTAGGGGCACTTGGGAGGCTCAGTCGGTTGAGTGTCCGACCCTTGATTTCAGCTCAGGTCACGATCTCAGGGTCATGATCTCAGGGTTGTGAGACCGAGCCCCAAGTCAGGCTCTGTGCTCAGCAGGGAGTCTGCTTGATTCTCTCTCTTCCTCTCCCCCTCCCCTAGCTCAAGTTCTCTCTGTCTGGCTCTCTCTCTCTCTTAAATAAATAAATTAAATAAATACATCATTAAAAAAAAAAGATAGCTAAAGATAACTTTCTCTGAAACGTTTCTTGATATTTTTCCCCCAGGAAGGATTTACCATTACTTCCTTTTCATTGCCAATATGCCCTCTACAAAAGTTTGTTATACTGCTGGTAAACTTTACTATTTGTCTCCCTGTACTAGACTATAAGCTTCTTTGGGAGGATAAAAGCCTTCTTTTACTTATCTTTCTCTGCTAAGCATTGAGTTTGCTTAATAAATGAATTAATTACCTATGTATTTTCTACTTTTCAAAATAGTACAGTAAAAGATACGGTATTTACTGTCTTATTCTGGTGATGAGAAACTCAAAGATCCAAGATGTCGCACAACAAGCATGAGAACACAATGTTAATAAATGGTGAAGCCAGAGATGGAAAATCAGATCTGATCACAAAGCCCATTCTCTTTCTTTTATTCTGTGTTAAATAATTCTGGCCAACACCACTACTTGGAAGGTCCCCTCTTTTCAGGGAATAGAGTAGGAATCAACAGTACAAATGAAGGCCATGTTGGTATTGTCATATACTGATATTGATTAAGGTATTCTGCTAATCTGCACAGTAGATGTTATGGAAAATGGCTTTGGAAAAGATGCGACCAAATGTAAAATACAATCAGTGCTGGTATGTTTAGACAGGGAAATTAGAACGTATGCCACAGTCAGGCAGAAGGTTCTGTATCTGTTCCCTTGGGTCACCATTAAACTTTGTTTTCAAGGCCCAATGAAGTGCTACACCTTAAGAAATTCTCCAGTAACACTAATTCTCTGTGTCCTCTTCCTTTTCCTGCATCTTTTCCTATTGTTGCATCACATTTTTTTACTTATTAACTAGGAACTGAAGATAGTAAAATGTGTTAAAATTATAAAGTACAGTAAAATAGCATAGACCTATGTGAAGAATATATTTATGCCAGCATCTTTTCATTTATACAGGGATGAACTAATTATTAAGCAAAACAAAACAAAAAAAAGACTTTCCCAGCTGCTTGAAAAATATTTGTATACAAAGTTTCATAATAATTAGCTCTTAATATGTTGTTATCATACAAGTGCTATGATTCATGCTAATTCAGGATATTTATAGGAAACTAACCTGAAAGTAAGGAGGCATGAGGACTTCAGTTTCTATGACATAAAAATAGTAGCCCATTTATAAAAGCCCATTATGCAGATGTGGTAGAGACTTGAAAGACATCACAAAATATTTGCAGGAATTAAATGTTTAACATCTCAAATCCTCAGTGTAAAAGGAGAGAAACAATATAAACATGGATGCGGAGTGGAGACATGAGTATATATAGTGAGAACCTACTATGCACAAGGTGCTGTATTTCAGGAGTGTATATAGTAATGAAAATTGTGATCAAATGAAATTAAATTTGGTAGATTTTACATTTTGAAAAAATCAGTTATAGGTGAAGTGTGCTGTGAGTGACAGTCACTGAAAGTTTTACCTTTAAAATGATCAAAATTAGCATAATTCTTTTATATAGGTAAAAGGTGACTTAGAACCTTAGGAAATTATACTTTTTTATATTCTAAGAAGCCTGTTCATGTTCCTTAAGTAACACTGATAAATATTTAGGTTTTCAACACTGTAACTTAAATATCTAATTTTCAGTATTTTACATTAACTTATCTATGTCTTCATTATTTACATATTAGGAAAAAAATCACCTTTTTTATGTTCATCTATCTTCACATGATCATCAGTAACACAAGGACTGAGAACTACTGATGAATGTAATCTGTTTTACTTAGTCAAATTATATAACAACCCTGGAAGAAATCCAAGCTAGCATCCTGTTTGGCCCCTATTGATAGGCCAGTAAATACAAATAGCCAATACCCTATATTCATCCAAAAAGGGATCTAAAAGCTGAACCTATGAAAGTCAAACAATAGACTTATCCCCCAAAGAAGTAAACATCTCAAAGCCACCATTGCATCTATTTAAACCCTTATTCTGTAACATACTTCCATAACATTGATGCATTTTTTTTGTTTTGTCCTTTTTCTTCAAAATTGAA
This sequence comes from Ailurus styani, assembly GCA_002007465.1. Taxonomy (NCBI): domain Eukaryota; kingdom Metazoa; phylum Chordata; class Mammalia; order Carnivora; family Ailuridae; genus Ailurus; species Ailurus styani. Next base: position 1,744,379 of record LNAC01000225.1, read on the forward strand.
TATACTGTTAGCTTGCTTAAGTGAAGTCTGCCTTCATCATTTAATATATGTCTGTTAAATTTGCAGCTACACACAAAAGTGCACAAAGTGAGCAAGAAATAGACAATTGTCAAGGATTACCTGAACCTAAACCATGTAGAACAAGTGAGCTTTTGATATTTAAAGTATTTCGAGATAGTTTTTCAGTTTAATAAATATGCCATGCTTGTTTACTTACATATTGGGTCAATTCTGAGGGTTTGAAATTTGTCATCTAATCGAATCCTCATAACCACCCACTTAGGTTCTATTACTGACCTATTACTCTTTTAGTTGAGGAGATAGATGGACCCAAAGTAGGAAGCAGTAGATCCCAACCAGTCTGCTTCCAGAGCCCCGATGCTCTGAAACATTTAACTGTTCCAGAAAAACCTGAAGAAAGAATAAAACTGAGACTTCATGCCCTGAAAGAGACTTAGACACTTCAGATGACTTAAGAGAGACCATGCATAGGACTTGGCCATTCTTTGTAGTTCAGTGCGCAATGCTGTGTCGCTCAGTAGTTCAGAACGTTACAGCACAACCTGGGAGAATAAAGATAGAGAAGATGAATGTTCTGCACGCAGTATCGTATCTGGTGAGACAAATCAAGGGAGACCTTGAGGGCACGGTACAGTTTTGAAGAGTAAAGAGCAGTGTGGAGTGGAAAAAGCATTCCGTTTCAGAGGTAGAACAGTCTGCCATCAGTTTTCCGTATCACAGGATTATAGGTCATTTCAAGCAAAGAACACATGTAGGGATGGAGAGGCCGGTAAGATTGCCATCACTGTTCGGGTCTCACCTTAGAGGACTTGAACTGCTAGGTTGAAGAATCTGAACCTAATTGGATAAGCATCCGAGGCACTGTGATACTCCGTGTCGCCAGGGAGATTGGCACATTCACCCCACTGAGATCAAGCGGACAGGCTGTCTAAGAACAACGTACTTAGAGAGTATAAATATAAATGTGTTTTCCCCGGGAAGCGTTTGACTTAAAACGTGAATACTGCACTTCGTTCTACTGGGTAGAAGAACTTTATATTTCAGTTCTTTCTCATGTCAGTGGACAGTGGACTGTTTTTCAGATGCTTTCTCTTCATATGCTTGCAAAGAGCCATCGATTCACCACTTAGTATCTCTTTTCATGGGAAAAAAATGCAATGCATTCATATCCATAAGAACTTATTTTCTATCTTTGAAATAATTTTTTTGCAACCATCGCTAGGTTCTCTACAATCATGGTAAATGAAGGAGGAGGGGCACCTGCCTGGGTGGCTCAGTTGGTTAAGCATCTGCCTTGGTTCTGGTCATGGTCCCAGAACCCTGGGATCCAGGCCCTGTCGGGGCTCCCTGCTCTGCAGGGAGTCTGCTTCTCCCTCTGCCTCTGACGCTCCCCTTCCCCACTCCACTCCTGCTCTCTCTCTGTCTCAAGTAAATAAATAAAATCTATAAAAAAAATAAGAACGAAGATAGGCCGTAGTACATTCACGTGGACTGAATTCATGAAGCCCCAGCTAGTGACCGGAAACATTTGATGATGTGCCAAAATATCTTGAGTTCTTCTGTCTTCCATTTACCACCTTTTGACCTGTGGTGTCAAAAGAGAAAGAGAGACAGATTCAGGCTAGGGAGAGTCACGGTCAGACGGCTCTCCTGAAATCGTCTGTTGAAAGCAGATGACCATGTTATTGAGTGCCCGCCTGTTCTTTTTTACCGATTCAAAATGGGTTTTTAAAAAAGTTTTAAAAACTGAGAACATTATATTTACCTTTCATGCCAACCCAACAAAAAGACGTGTTTCCTCTGTGCGTTGACAGGATGCCAGTTAAATCGGGAGATTAATCGCAGGTACACTGCTCTTATTTCCCGTAATAGCAGCAATACCTAATTTAAGCACACTCTAGCAGCAGAGGTGATTCTCTACCTCATTAGAATCTGGACCATTTGAGGTCCAGATCATTTGTCTCCACTTTTTTTTTAAATCTTCCTAAAAGTAACCTTTTTTGGTTTTTAGTTGATTTGCAACTCATTTTCACAGCTCACATCCACTGATTTGTTGAAACTGAATCCTCTGAGTCCATGATAGCTGTTGCCTGTTTAATTTATATCTAGAATCATACACACAGATCCTGATCCCAGTGAATCAAAGGAATGAAAGTCAGGTAGATTTGTAACACCATTGACTTTTCTCCTTCTTCTTATTGCTTTTTACTTTTTAGCTAGTTACTCTCTTACTGTGTAACTGACTAGTGGTACTACGCTCTGAGTAATTATTCTTCCTTTTTATATATGATTGTATTTTCTCCAGTCCAAGCTCATAAACTTGAACATATCCTAGTGTATTTGAGAAAATAATTTGTAATGTGAAAAAAATACCACTTTTTTAAATAACACGTGTGCAACACTGTTGAACATTATGCTTCTTAGAAAAAAAATTTATAATCACATAAGATCCATATTCTTGAGAATTATACAGTAATTCCCCTTGGTGGGAAAATAGATGAGAAACGTAAGTTTTCACCAAGCACCAGTCAAGAATTGGTTTATTATTAAAAATATTACCTATAGAAATTACTTATTCAGGTACTGACTATCCTGTATTGCCTTTTAACATCGTATCTGTGGCAGAGAAATCTAATCCTGGCAGAGAATCTGGATAATATGGAAAAACTAGTGGTCTACACCCACTGATTGATTAACTGCCAGGCACTGACTGGTTAAATAAATACTTCCTTGTGAACATCTGTATGCTCTTTGCTATTATAAGAATCACATGGGAAGAGCCACAGAGCTTTTTAGCTGAACTTCCTTACATTCGATGAGAAAACTGCTGTCTACAGGGATTAAAAACCCTCCCCCGAGCCACAGAGCCCGTTAGCCGCAGAACTAGCTTCACTGAGCCTCAGCTGTGCCCTGGAGCCTCCTGTTGTTTTCATTCCCGTTCTCATGGTCTGCAACCAACCGGGAGGCCTGAACTTGGGCAGGTAGTAAATATTTAATGTAGAACACTAATTGGAGGAATCAAATTAAAAATTACAACCTAAAGCAAAAGATCCTTAGTTAGATAGCAATTTTGTGATCTAAGGATTTCAAAAAATGAATTTAGTGGAGTTCAGTGGATGTGAGTAGGTACACTACAGGAAAAGAGAAAAAATGAAGGGGGGGCGCCTGGGTGGCTCAGTTGGTTAAGCCGCTGCCTTCGGCTCAGGTCATGATCCTAGAGTCCTGGGATTGAGTCCCGCATCCAGCTCTCTGCTCTGCGGGGAGCCTGCTTCTCGCTCTCCCTCTGCCTGCTGCTCTGCCTACCTGTGCTTTCTCTGTCAAATAAATAAATAAAATCTTAAAAAAAAAATGGAGGGAGGTCATTTCGTGGGCAGAATTTGGCAGTTGGCTTCTATTCCTGGAGATTCACACAGCACTTTAGCAAAAATAAGAGTGAGAAGTCCTGAATGACAATAGCCTGACAATAGTCTAGGCTTTCTCCAGAGGCTTGTCTGTGGTGTTTTGTTTTGTTTCTTCTCTCTGAATACCTCCGGACTTTTGGACGTAGAGTTCTTATGGAAATAGTAGACTAACGAATAATGAATAAACCCAAAGGAGAATACCCAAAGTAGGAGTCTCCTAAGCTTTGTTTTACTTCCGTATTTCTAGTGTTAATGGGAGCAAAAATACCTGTTAGGCCTTGTGTTAAAAATTATAGAAATTAGGTGTTACCTTTGTTTCAGTTCCTCTCAGAATAAGGTTTTGTTGGTTTTTTTCTTAAGTTTGGGCAAAGTAAGAGTTTTGGTTATGGTATTAGAATTTTGTTTTCACCATACAGTTTTACGGACACGTGGTTTTCAACAGGACGTAACTAAAAAGAGATTTTTATGATGCTTAAAAGATGTAGTAAGTTTATTAAAACTTAGTCATGAGGAAAATATTCCTGTATCATACCATTACTAGTGTAATATGTGCTTCTGATGCCTGCTTTTACTTTTCAGCATATATTGGTTCTTTTCTGGAAGTCAAATCTATGCTTTGGAGATAGCTATCTGGAAGTCTCTTTTGCCCCTTGGAGTAACTCTACCAATTGTCATGGGAAAGGCAGCAGGTGCTAGTTCCCAAGTGTATACTGTTTTGACTTTTCTGTGCACGAAATATTAGAATAATAAACAGTTATGGTAAGGCTCGTAGAAGTGAAAACTGTTGTAAATCTGTCATTTACATGAAATTTATAGGAAAACTTACTACTCCTCTTTAAGAAACTCTCCTTTGTCATAACATAGTTTAGAATAAAAATACATACCCTATCTAAACTGATTTATAAAGCACGCATTTTGACAAAAACCTAAGGAAATTCATAAACTCTAGAACGAGAAAAAGAAAAAAACTTAATGGCAATGTCAACTATACTTTTAGTGTAATTTATATTTAACCTTTTATCTTGATACTAATAAATATTATCACAGCCAGTTCGAGCAAGCAACTTTAATTTATATCTATTGGTTAAAGACTTTAGCTTTTGTTTATGCATGCAAGAATTCTGACTTTTTAAGATTAGCTTCAAATTTTTGGATCTGCTCCACGAAGAAACATATTGTTGTTAAGTGCCAGCCACTCGAGAACCTCGCCATTTCTGCATTTATGACCAGGAGCCAACAGAGTCATTTCCATGTTTATTTACTCTTTGTTTTAGTGTGTTATGGCAGTTGACAGTATTCAGGGCTTGTGTTGATGCAAGTTGCCATAAAGCAAGGAAACGCAGGCTACAGAACTGTCAGGGAGTCAGAGCGCTGCAGAACACAATTTAAGAAAAGCATTTGCAGGATTCGGTGTCAGTCTTAGAAATTGACTCTAAAGGCAAACTGGCCTCAACTTTGCAGTCTCTGGAACAAAAGAGCTGGAAAGTGAGGAACCACCCAACAAGCTGAACGTACTTTTAGGCAGAGCTGCTCTCACAAAGACAAAACTAGGGTCCTGTTTGTTCATTCACAGTAGATACTCAGACTCAGCGTTCTGCCACCCGTGTTTTATCGGAGTCCGCAATGCTCCCAGGAGAAGGGTTGCCCTGTTCTAATTCATCTTCGTGTCTCCCCTCCTTCCTACCCAGGGAAGCCCTTCAACCCTCCCCACTTTGTCAGGTGAGAAGGAAAGACCCTCTGACGCCAGTCCCTCCCGTCACCTTTGTACTTTATGTTGATGAAATGCTGCTATGTTTTGATATTTCAGTTCGGATAGTGCTTAGTGTCTTCTGCGGACTTACCACGCTCCGTAGCCAGAAACCTGGTCTGCATTGCTTTTACAAAACCTTGGGCTCTTCTAATTTGCTTCCTGATTGAAAATGAATTCTAGAATCCCTAGGTCAGAGGGACAGAGGGAGCAAACCAGAAGGTGCATAACATTTCTTGAATGTCTGTCCCGCCAATACTCAGATGTCCTTAAACATTACCCACAATCAAAGAATTGTTCTTCAGAGGATATTTGATTGCTGCAATTTTTGCTTTTCATCCGTCTCATCAAAATAAGATGATTTTCCTTTTGCTTTCTCAAGATGTATTCCACTTATAAATAGAGTGGTAAGAAGAAGAGGTATTTTAGCTGCGCTTACCTTTTCATTTGTGCTGGAAAGTTATTTGTGTGGATAGATGACTCGCATTTTAATGGAACTGAGGTACCTTCATCTTCTGTGCTTATTTTCCTGCTTTCTTTATTTATCTTTCTATTGTTAAGAAAGGAATGAGAAGTATTATTTGAGGAAATGATTCTGAAGCACCACATTTTGATAATTAACAACTTCTCCAAATATGTGCACAGAGAACCTCCCTGACATCCTCAAATTTGAATGGACAGCATTAGTCAAGTGCTTAACATTGATTTTTTTTTCTTTTGACAACTCTCATCAATTTGAATGCTTTATTGTGAAATATCCAGCAAATTCGTTATAAGGGCAGAGAGCTAATTAGGTAGGTGGTATAAATTTTTGACAGTTTTGACACTGCTGACCTTTTCAGAAAAAAACATACATATACCCTTTGGAGGTACATCTAGCTGAAAATTAAATACGTTTTTTACTAAAGTTAATTTATAAGTTTGGGATGCTTATAGATCCACATACAGGTGTAATAAATAATACAGAAAGATCCCATGTACTCCTTACCATGCCTTCCAGTGGACACATCCTTCAAAACTGTATGGTGTAGTACCACAAGCAGGATATTGACACTGATTCCATCAAGCTATAGAACATTTGCATCAGCACAAGAAATGGAACTATAAAGGAGGAATTACACAGATTTTGAGCAACATCCCGACTCTCAATTCTTCAGTACTAAAAATTTTGCATCAGGACAATTTATTCTTTTGTTGGGACTTGGTCCAAGTCAGTGATTCTTAACTAGAATGAAAGTGAGTGATGTCTCCTTCTGTCGTGAAGACGTGTCCAAATCCTGGGTTGGAGGGGGTTTTTCGGACACAGTCAGACACCTTTCCCTCCATGTGCAGACCTTCACCTCCACTTTCACCATAAGCCAATTCTGATTCTGACCCCCAGATTCTAAGATTTTGACTCCCTCACCCTCTCTAGAGAATTGTCTCTGAAAACAGTTAAATATGTTACTCATGGGCTGTAGACACAGTTTGCCAGTGATTCGTCTCCAGCATCTATAAGCTACTTTTCAACTTGAAAATAATAAGAAAAAAGTTCCTTCAAGGAACACTGAAAATCTTTCTGCTTCATAGCACCCAGTTGATGACTCAGAGGCATGTGCTACATTTAGGAACCAGGTTCAGAGTGGTGCATGAGGAAGGCCTTCTCCCAAAGGGATGTAAGAGAAAGGGAATCTGAGGACATCTAGGAGTGATCCCACAGAAACTGAATCACCTCACTGGAGAACCTGAAGAAAGTGAGTCACTCAGCGTGAGAATTGGACTCTGTCTGGTGCCTAATTTATCGGTTTTTAGATTTTAGAAATAGGTAACTTCCTCTGTAACTTCTGTGTCTTCTCTCCAAAACAGATTTATTATAAAATTATAGCATAGAAAGAAAGATCAGGGGTTTTATCATTGTAATTGCTGTCTTAAATATTTTTTACCAGGATCCAGTCTAGGCTATGAATCCTCCCTGGTTTCCTACTTCTGGTCAGTGCTGTCTCCCTGACTGTGGCAGTAGGACTCCTCTGTGTTTCTTTCCTTAGGGAGCCAAAACATCTGGGGGGGGGGCGGAGGAGGCGGGTGAAGGAAAAAAAGACAACCAAGGTATCCCTAACTTATACTGGAATGTTAAAAGAAAGGAATGAGCCTGAACTCAGAACCAAACAAAGAAGCAAGGAAAAGAAAAGGAAATGACTTTTTTCTATGTTACGTTAGAGATGATACATGAACAAAGGATTGAGGAAATCCAGACACAATAATAGATTCTCCCAAATGGAGGCTAAATGAGATTTTTGGGGTCTGCACTACAATGAGCCAAGTCAGAAATGGAGCAGCCAGCGATGAGGAGAGTTGTCACTGGTCCATATGATAACCTCCAGGTGTAGAATAGCTCCGAAGATGTGAGAATCCTTCAGTCAGACACAGGATCGCCTGTGCTCCTTTTGACTGCAAGAGGCAGAAAGAGCTAAGGGAAAGCAGTGTACACTTGGTTCCCTGCTTTCAAGCGAGATCCTCTGATTCTGTGGGGTGAGTGACACAGCTGTCCGGAGAGATGAATGGCCGGCTCTCCAGTAACGCCGTGAGTTCCGTCTAAGTGAGAAGGCCCCAGAGACTGCAAGGGCAGACCAGCTCTGTGCCTGGGGGTGTCCAGCGATGACTCATAGGAGGCGGAAGAAAATGTGCTCAATTTATGGGCCAGGTTCAGCATGGTACAAGAGACAGATCGTTTGGTATTAATGGTGCAGTGATACCATAGGGGACGGGAAGTAGAGCCGGTTACCACTGAAGTAAGGAACTGATTTGTATTAACCCAGTGTCTGAATCTGGATGCAAGAAGCTGCTGAATTCTTCATAATTTTACCCTTGAATGAATACTAGATTCGGGAGTCTTTGGGATTGTCGATATTTCTTTTAAGAATCCTGATCTTCATAAAGATACATCAACCACATGCAACCATCTTTAGCATACCACTCTCTATTAATAAAAAACATACTATGGATCATTAGCCTAGAAAAGGAGACAAGAGAAACTAGAAAGAATTGGTAAGATCTCAAATATATCACGGTTACCAACATTTCAGTAAAGGGTGCAACAAGATTATCCGGGTATCAGCTGTGAGAATTTCAGACAAGCTACTCTAGGAGGAGAGCGGGCAGAGAGATGATGGATGGAGGGATGGATGGATGGGTGGGTGGATGGAGGCAGAGGGGGTTTGCGCTTTGAAAGGTGTCACAGAGCACTATCAGCCAGTCACTTGAAGTTATTCTAAAAGGAAAAAGAACAAAGGAAAACACCGGAAGCCACATATGGGATTAGCAAAGCTGAGCAGGAGCCTGAACACACTGTGAGGAGGAAGAGCTATTAAGGAGGTTGTCAGACTAGACAGATGATCCATTACCAGTGGAAACCAAGAGGCCCAAAACCATTAGCTGAGACTGTAACCGTCTCCGGCGGGGACATGGCTCTGAGTGCCTGCAGAGACGATCACAATTCATTGAGGAATGGTTATTGCTCCTTACACGACAATCACGAGAACATCACTAGGTCCGAGCCACAAACTTTTCTTGTGAAAGACGGAGCAAACCGTGAAATTTAAAATAATCCTTGCTAGAGTCAGCCTGCAGCTCAGGGGTACTTGAGAGCGTAAATGAGCCTTTTTTTACAATTAGCCTTTTTTAGTGGTAATCGTGCTACACTTGCATTACCAACACATGTAAATGAAAGACCTTATTTTTAAAAAGAATCCATTACAAGGACTTTGGGGAGGAAGAGCACTGATAGCACTGCTTTTAGAAATGGTATTTTCACAGGGTTCATGCGTGTGCTCTCCCCAATTCGTCTGGTTGACACACACATTCTAATGAAGTAGATAAGATCACAGGCTGAACACAGACTGTCCCGTCTGATTTGTGCCTCTACTTCTTTATTAGTTATGTGACCCTAGGCAGTTTAACTTTGGGGGTCTCAGTTTCCTCATCCATAAAATGGGGATAAAAATAGCACTGAAATCACAGAGTTGTGAAGTTTGGGTAAGTTGTTCTGTGTAAAGCACTTTGACAGTGTCTGGCACTTAGCAAACACCACCACTCAAAACAACCTTTCTCTATCTCTGTCCCTCCCTTCTTTTATCCTCTGAGCTCTGTGGGGGTGCACGTTCCCTGCAGGCTGCAGGGTAGCACAGGCCTCTGGGTGGAGCCCGATGGGGGTGGATTCATAGCTCCAGCAGGTGAAGAGGGTCCCTAACAGGCCCCCTAGTTCCCATAAAGAAAATAGGAAGTAGCTTTGATGGCGTGTAGGAGAGAAAACCATGAGAGGCCAAAACATGGCATCAGGCTACTGATGGTTTTAATGAAAAGAAAACAGAAGAAAGGATTGTGTTTAAAATACGTAGAAAGTTTCAGCCAAGAGCTAAGACATCTGGTCCTTCGGTGTTCATTATAATTTCCAAATACCTTGTGGCTTTTCTCACCTGGGTCACTCACCCCCGCGCTCCCCCCACCCCGCCCCCAGAAAGCTTTGCCCTGCAACCGGTTTCCAATAATTAACATCATACCCATCTTTGAAAGCTTGGAATAGGACCACCTATATTCCCAGCTACAAGGATTTGCCAAGACCTGCTTTTAAAAAGATCTTGCTTTGGGGGGCGCCTGGGTGGCTCAGTGGGTTAAGCCTCTGCCTTCGACTCAGGTCATGATCTCAGGGTCCTGGGATCAAGCCCCACATCGGGCTCCCTGCTCAGCGGAGAGCCTGCTTTCCCCCTCTCTCTCTGCCTGCCTCTCTGCCTACTTGTGATCTCTCTCTCTGTCAAATAAATAAAAAATTAAAAAAAAAAGATCTTGCTTTTTAATTTGCCTTATTCTTCTTACTAGACGGTAAACTCTTTAAGACAAAAATCCTGTTATCATGACCATTTATTAATTTTAATCTTCACCTGTCTGCCTTCCGCTGCTCAATCCCAACCCCTTACGCAGTGCGGGCACAAAAAATACTTGCCAAACTATGAATGAATCCTACATCTGTATAGGCAAGGAATGTCACTCCCTGGGAAAACTCCCAGAAAATCTTTTTTTCCAGGTCTCAGATGAGCCAGTGTAATAAGAGTGACAGCTTCTCCACAGTTATTTAACTTACCTATTAAGTTATTACAACAATCGCTGCTTTAGATTGTTAACTATTACAGATAAATAAATGTGCTTTTCCCCTTCCAGTCTGTTGGGTTCTCTGTGAGTTTTTGTTCCTGTGTTTATTGTATTCCTGATCACAGCTTGTTGCTAGTGTGTCTATTAAGCATTTGAAATGCTGAATTACTCTGCATCACATTTGTTCTAGTACTGTCTAGGCTCTGGGCAGCCTCCTAGGGTCGTCACACCATAATCTTAAACACAACACGTGCCTTGTGGCCCAGATGTTTTCCAAGAGGGAGTGCTGCAGCCAAGAAAAGCAAGATAGTATCTCGAATACCCAAAGGGATTGATAGGACTGAAAAAGCAACTGTACAGCCAACTGGATAGCTGTCCAAGAAAAAGTGAGCCTATTATTTGTGTAGTTGGAGTTTTTGTGATCAAATAGTAGAATTTGAATCAATTTTGGCGATAAGATCTTTCACTTCACAGGTTCTCTCTCATAATATCTGCTTCTCTAGTGTGGACCTCGGGCATTTGGCCGTTTGTAGATAAAACTGGGATTATAGCCACAGCAAAAAGGAAGAATTCACGAACCGTGTATTGTTTCTCCATAAATGTGACATGAGAAAAAAAAATTACCTTTCCTTGCTAATAATTTGCAAGTAACACAAAGAATGAATAAAGATTGCTTCTAGAAATGTACTTAGACTGTGACTAATCAGCGCTTGTTGTTTCGTCCCTGAAAAGGTTTGCCTTTTGTAGTTTTGCAGTGAGCAGGGGGTACCTGCAATTGTGTTTTATTTTGTTTTTTTTAAAGAGCTAAATTGTGTTTTTTTGTGGTGAAGGCTTACATACCTGTTAACAAAGAAATGAAGTGGTAATGTTACATTTGTAGTTTCGGTTCATTATCTTATTAATGGATCCGCATCTTTTTTATAACTATTAATACAACTCACAGTCATGAGCATCAAACTCGAGGGAAGTGTGGAATTTCACAAACATGTCATGATAATGACCTCGCTAGACTTGGTCCTACCTCTTGCCCCGGAAATGTTTTGGCTTCTGTTCTCATCTTAATAACTTGAATTACATCACTGTGTGCCCTAGCCTAGGGGAGGAGAACCAATAGGAAGCTGACTTGGTTCTGGAGTCTACCTAGGACTCTAGGTCTGTCTTAGGAACAGTGGCCTGAGATGTCTGGTGCCCTTCCTGAGCCAAACTTTGAGACACCCTCAACCTCGAGATCCTGGAGTAGTGTTACTTTGAATGAGTCAGGCTCTAGTAGAGTTAGGACTCATTACTAGCTTAGATCCCAGTGCTTCTCAAAATTTTTGAAGTGTCTGCATCCCTGCTTATTCCAAGTAAAATCCTGTTATTTTTTTTAAACAATAAAGTCAGATTTCCTCTTATGAAGTAACTTTGGGATCCCAGGACCCCATAATTCCATTGACCCTGCGTTCCACTCACGTTCTGCGGCAGCCCTTCATCCACACAGCTCCGTGTGAAAACGTCTGCTCTGCTCCGGCCAGATGGGACCCACTGTATTTGCAGTTTAGTATGGCCACACCATCTGGCCATGTGCAGTGAGGACGACAGAGATCCAGCCATCCTTGTTTGCCTGGTGTCTGTGAAGCATTCCCGGGAGCGTGTGTGGCATTACTTAACACGCTAGGCCCTGTTAGATCGTCTTTTGGTTCTAAAGTTCTGAGGCCATGATGGTGTGTAAAGACCACGGACTCCAAAGGATTAAAACCACCACGTGTAGATCTCCCAGTAGAGATCAACTCTGTGGGCATGGCAGGAAAGCAGACACGGTACATCCCTTTTGAATGTCTGTCGTGAACTTGAACAGGATGAACCTTTATCAGAGATCTTGATATTTAGGCTGAGGTGGCCATCACCCAAGAATTAGGAATTTGAGGTGGTTTTATTTTTATCTTACATTCCTCACTATTGTTTGAGGAATATCCTTACAAAAGTTATGTGGAAATCGAGGGATTTTGTTCAGTGTCTCTTTCTGTGCGTTAATCACTTATGGAGCATAAATCCCCTCTCTCCCCCAGGAAAAGACCATCTATAGGCTTCATTTTCATGCAACTTTAAAAGGTGAAATTCATTCTCTTCATGATTCTATGCAGCCTTGTGCCCCACACCATTTCTGTTGATAACCTTCCCCCAAAAGAGACCTATTTGCCCAAGACAGGAATGTTCCAACTTGTGCTGGACACACTATTAGGAAACAGAATCTGAAAATGGCCTGAAGAAAAGAGAATCCCAGGTGCAACTACCAATTTCTTTATATACTAATGAATAAAGATATTGTGACATGTTGAGCCGTTCTTAAAAAGTGTTTATGTACTTTGGTTTTAACTGATCAAAACTCTGGACAAAGGTAGTTTTTTAAGTAGCAAGATTCTCCAGAAGTTAAATACAGGAAGAACAGCAAAGAAGTTATGGGAATTGTCGGCATGATTCATTTATAAATTTGTGTTTTTTCTACTAATTAGGGAGTTGCATTCAAGTCTGGTGTAAAGAGATACTTCAGTGGTGCCCTTCTTTGAGCTTTTTGTATTAATGGTTGGGCTGCTTTCTGCCTTGAATAATTGAAAGCAAATTACATGTATCCTGTTCTCCCTAAAGGAAAAAATGATACCGATTTTATTGCATCATCATCTTCATAGCTAGCAGGGAATGCCTTTATTGAGCACCCACTGTATACACAGCACTGTTCTAATCAAAGACTGGCAAATAGATCAAACTTTCAGATCTCTTTCCTATTCTTCCTCCTTTATTTCTTTATTTATTAGTTATTTTCCAAAGCCCAATTCTAATATGCATAATGACTTTAAGTATATTCCAGATTCAGTCAGGTAATTTTTTTTTTAAGCGCTCTTAGGACGGGGTCAACATATTACATACACATACTATGAGAATTTAGCTCAGTTGGCTGCCAGCAACAGACACTGAGATTTATTCTGTATAGTTATTTTCCAGCCTGTTGGATGCCAGCCAGTTGCCTAATGGATCATGAGTGAGTCAGTTTCATTCAGCCTCTTAGCAAAGTCAATTTGTCCAGCAGCACACGATTTTCTGTCATGTGGGGTCTTTGCCTGGCACTGCTGTGACTAGCAAGTCTCTTCCTGCATCTCTAGATTCCAGCTGGGGTTTGGCCCCAGAAGGCTGGTCTAGAGAATGAGAGTCCCCTTCTAAGGAGGAAAAATGGTGTAGTGAAAGCTTCCTGGGAGAATTAGGCAGACTCACCCATATTCAAAAGAGGGCACAAAAATATCCTGCTCTTAGGTTGGCTTAATAGTTGCATGGGCAGTGAACAACATTTGCCTTTCGATGACTTTAGGTCCAATCCCTCTGGCTATTTTAAGTTGCTGAAAAATAATGAAAACAGAGTCCATCTGGAAGGGACCAAATGGTGTGTGCTGACTCACAGCCCAGTGCTGAAGGTCATTGTGGCCCCTTTTAAATCTGCCCAGTGCATGGGACAAGGAACCAGGTCCAGGGCGGGGGGGCATTGGGAGGGGGAACGTGAGATAAGCATGTCTTCAGTACTTCCATTGCTCCCCTGCCCCCCCATTGCCATGGACGGATTTCTCTGTCAGGGGCCATTCCACCGACATACCGAGTCCAGTTGGATGTCTGGAAGGAAGACCTCACCACACATGTCAGGGTTTTAAAATACAAGCAAATTATCATGCACCAAATGCATTTATGGGCAGCTGTCTTGATTTGTTGTGAACACCCAAGACATCATGTTTTATCTTGAGGAAGATATTGGGGTAGGGCTGCTATTTGCACAGCTCTATAATCCCAGAAGACATAACAAAGCTGCATGATGCAAAAAAGTGGTTGTTTGAGCTGATGGCTCCAAGGACAGGCTAACTTGTCTTCTCTATAGGTCGCACATTTTTAAGGGAATATTTTACTTTTCAAAGAATTCACATTCCTAAAGGGGCATACTCAGTCCTGGCATTACAGGTAGAAGACAGAGCCAGCATACTTTTCCTTGTCAGCCAGCAGCCTGGACTTCAGAACTCATTACATGCCAGGTGCTAGGTGTAAAATAACCACAAAATTCCGATTCCCCATTGGAGAAACTGTGGCTTAATGTATATATTATTTGGTTCGTTCCGTTCTATTTGATACACTAAAATCAAAATCTGGGGAGCCATTGTGACATGGCTCCTGTGGATCAGAAAAGCTTTGGTTTCCGTTATTCATACCTTCCAGGTGTTGAAAATATGCAAAAGACAGCCTAGGCGCGTCGGCTCTCTACTTTTGTTGTAAAGAATCAGAGCAGACCACTTTCCTCTTTGATTCATTTTTGAAAAATTGTCCATAATGATGCATACCTCATGCTTGTCTGCTTTCCCCTTGCCTTTTGTTTCTTCCTGTCTGGCCTAAGGAGCAGGCTCTTGGCATGATTTCAGCTGTGCTTTCTTAGCTGTTATGCATCGAGCACATTCTACCAGGTAGAGGCTAGTGTGTTCTTTTCACCAAGGTTAGCGGGTTGTAACTTAATCTTCCATTCCTCCTTTCACCCCCAGAATCTAAGTGGTCAGAAGGCACATTTTAAAGCTCTACATCCTACATTATATCCAACACTTGCTAGTATCAATTATTATCATAATTTCAGATTCTAGATTGCAGATGTTCATCCTAAGACTTTGCCAATATTCTTAGGTCTGGTATTTTTTTTTCCCATAGATGAGTGTTCCAATTTAAGTGTGTTTTCTTTTCAAGAGTCTTCGATGTGTAACTGTTCTGACATTTCAGAGATTGTAGGATTCCTAATATTTAGTCTCATGAGGTGCTTCATTTTTAAAAGTACTCTTTTTATTGTGTTTCTTTCCTGCTGACCCATCATTGCACTAGATCCGTTCCTTATTTGTCTTTTGAGCATGACTAATAATAATAAAGTCTGAGCTCCGGTCTCAGATTCCATATTTTAATTGTATAAAGCAACTATGAAGACCCACACTGACAAGATCCTGAGCCTAAATGAAATTAGGTCATGTCTCAGAGAAACCATCCTGCGAATCAAGCAGAATGTGTGGGTGTGTGCACATGTGGGAGAGAGAGAGAGAGAGAGAATGTACTTGCACACAGCCCACGACGCTAATAATATTTCCTCAGACTGCAACTACTCAGGGCCCGTGTAGTGAAATGAAAAGAGCTTTGGGGTGTATCTGGCATTCATGTGACAGATTAGGACCCAAAAGCCTAGACAGAACACATTATTTGCCTGAAATCCCCCAACACGGTCAACTGGAACTAAAACCCAGGTCTCTCAGGATGTTCCTGGCCCAGGCCTCTCTATTGGAAGCCAGCCCTGACAGGGGCCTGGAGCATTGCCTGGCTGGCAGTCAGGTGTTTCACAGCTCCTAATGACACAGCAGGGGAGGGCAGGTAAAGTTTTCACCTACTGGTCAATCTCCAGATTCAAAATTTACCAGCGAGGTTGTGAACTCAAGAGCTGCTAAGAGCAGCTCTTGAGAGCTGGAGAACAGCCCTGTTTCGTCATCACAGTTTTGTGGGGAAGTCCAGAAACCAATAAAAAGCAGACTCGTGGCACCTTTATACCCGGGAAGTAGACATGTCCCAGAGCAGTCGGGAGTGAATTCGTTATAGGCAAAATGTTCCTCGTGAGATTAAAAAAAACAGAATGGTGCAAATGTGAAGTTGGGTGTTTAGATGCCCGCCGTGACGTGGGGCGGTAGCACTGTGCAGAGAGTGTGTGGGTCTCCAAATTAATTAACACCACGTCGTCAAAAGCACCATTCTTTTTTGCTAATATTATTAAGTGCCATCTATTAAAAAATCAGATGATTGCAAATGGAAGTATTTAAATCATCAGAGGAAGCAAGACGGTGTGTATCCCATATTATCAAAGAATAATATCCAAATAAGGATATGATCAGACAACTCAAAACAGTCCCAAGACTGAAGCAAAGGAATGTCCACAGTATTTTAAGCCAGTGTCTGAATGCTGAAAATCAGCCTGACTCGTCAATGGAAGTGACCACAAAATTAGATGATTTTGACCCAAAAGAATGCCTTAGCCTCCTTTCCAGGAGTGCCTGCCAGCTTTCCATTTATGCATTTCCCTTCTGCACCCACAGTCCCGGGTGAAAATGAAGATGGTTTTCTGCTTGTTTTGAAAACAGAACTTTGTGTCACTGAACTATATAATGTGAAGAAAAGAAACTTCCCATCAACATCGGCAGTCTTGGGGAGACAGGGAAACTGAAGAGACTACTCATGTCTCAGGAAAGCTTTCCCAAGAGTTGGATCGTATTAGATGTCATGATCCTCTTCACTTTCAAAGTTCCTTAATTGCCTTAGAGAGGGAAAACTATATCTAAGTGGTGGAAATCTACCATTTTTTTTCTGAGTGGAAAAAAAGAGCACTTTTTCTTTTTCCTGAGTGGAAAAAAGAGCACACTGCTCTTCAGCCGAAAGCCCTTGTCAGTTTCCCAGGTTACCTTTCCCTGACACTTCCAACTCCTCCAACAGCAGTAAGTACCCTCTGGGCTGCTCCACAGCTTGAAGAATACAAGATCCCTGAAAATTATCACCATGTCAGAAATAGTGATTATATTAAGCAGCCTCAGAATGCTTTCAGCTTTTACCTATACCTGGTTTTTTTTAAAAAAATTTTTTCACAAGTTCATTGACGATGGGAGGTAGTAAAGGCTCATGATTCTTTTCCAAGAACCTTAAAACTCAAGGTAATTAACCTTTAAAGATGTGTCTGAGTTGTGTACTTGATGTAGTTTCATAGACTGGAAGTTCTATGAACTACAATTCCGTCTGCGAGACCAGCTTCATTGTTAAATTGAGCATTAGCGCCGACAGAACAAGTTCTTCATAGAAGTGGATTGAGAAAAATTGAAGTAGGATCACATGGGCTAAGCTTGAGGCAGTTTCTTCTGTTGAAGAATTACTAGGCACACCAGAGGGAGATGGTCCTGGACTAGTCATCTCTCTGAGCTTTGCCCTGCCTATCATTTTCATCATGGGTAATTCAGAGAAACTCTCGATTTAATTATTAAATGTTTCCTACATCATGTTTAAAGTCAACTGTTTATTTTTGGCATGAGTGAATCAGGGAATTGCTTTGTGCCAAGTACTTACCTGTTTATTCTATACGTAAGAATCTGAAAAACAAAAAAATAAGAAACTTTCTTATTGGTGGATACGATGGTGCTGAACTACCTTCAAATGTCAACACTCTCTCCTGGGGCTGATGTGGTTCTCTGGAATAAATGCACACTGCTGTAGAATTTCAACTCAGTTACATGACTCCCAGAGAGAGAGAGTGGATTAAATTCAGAACTGGAGAGATACCTAACTCCAATCTATGTATGTTTGATCTGGAACCAGTTAGAATATAGCAATAGGAGGCCAATCAAAAGACATGGCAATTAGAGTAAAATTGTATCACACAAATAAATTTCAAAAGCCGATATGATTTTCATAAATCGGGGAAGTATGGCTCTCTTACTTTTTATAGCATCTGAATTATGGCTTAGACTTACTAAGAATTAGAAAAACACATTTCATTGCTATCTCAGTGATTCCTCTATGTCATATGGAACAATCCCTTAGACATCAAAGTGCTGAAGAGATAACAGCAATTTTCAGTGAGTAAACATAAGCAAAGCACCTAGAAAAAAAATTGCTTTTTTTTTTTTTATATATCCTTCAAGGAACAGCTGGAAATTGGAAGAAGCGTAGAAGGAGTGGAACATCAGGAAATAGATATCAGTGATTCAACCGTAGGAAAAGTTCATTCCAGGAGAGTTATGAGGGTAGATGGGATTTTCTAGCTCTGCAGGAGCTGCAGGGTGATGGGCCCACATTCCAGCAAGGGCATTACAAGCCATAAGCCTATCTCTCAGGTGTTATGGTAGCAGCCCTATCTGTCCCTGATTGCCCTGGAGAGAAAACCCAGATGGTAGAAAGTCTTTGGAAATAAGGGCCCATAAAAGAGCCCTGAGCACCTATCACAAGTAATAATGACAAAATAAAGGCCCAAGAGAAGGTCAGCTGGAGACTTGGGTAGGGAAGCAAGGCCCCCACTTAGCTTAACTCAGGATGGATGGTCTTTGCAAAATGAATGGTTTGCATCCTCTATGAATTACTGCATTTTACTAAGGCTGGTTTCAGAGAATTTCTGGTCTTTTTTGGACATGGAGGTGAGGTGATCGAAAAAAGAAAAACAATCCTTGGGGTTGACTTTTCATACAATATTAAAATCTTAGAGTCAGGAGCACTTTCCAGAGGGCATTGAGTCTAACCCCTCCCTTCAGACAGGATATTGAGATCAAACAAGAAAATATTATTCCCTACCTCATCTATTCACAAATAAGGCACAACCTTCCTGGAAAAGAAGTTCCACAACTGCAAATATAAAGGCTTGCAGTGATAAAGACCATATTGCCATGAATATTTTAATGTCTTAAATAAATGATACACATTCTCCGTGTATTTGTATTTGGATTCCGACTTCATATGAGTGCATTTATCATATGGTCAATTGGTTGGAAACTATGGATGAGTAATTTTGCATGGATAAGACTGCCATGCAAATGTAACTCTGCCTTTAATTAAGTAATCATTAAAAATGAAGGCTGTCTCCTTCCTCCTATTCTATACTTGTCAGTGATTGAGGGGCTTGGTATGCCCATGGTGGCACAAAAAAATGGAATCAGTAAATTAGAGCAGTTGTCAGACCCAGATTCTGATTAGTTAAACAGCTTGCCTGGGTTAGTGATTAACACAGTTATAAGGAAAGAAATCTGCTTTCCTAGAGAAGTCAGAAGAGAACCTTTAATGGAATCGAGTTATGCGATCCTTCTCCGGTGATACGAACCATTTTTGAACTAGGTCAAATATAGACATAATTTAATATTGAGACTTGAAAGAAATACTGGGAAATTGACTTTGTAAAAGAACAAAATTTTGGTGTTTTTTTTTTTATGTCGCTATATAAATGTGATTAGTGTAGCTTTTGAGAATATTCTTTTAGAATTTCTTGCCTTTTGTTGTCTGGAGCCATCATTTCTCTGGAAATGCGCTAATATTAATAATGGCTCAACTTTGCTCTAATGTCAATATGCAAGTCTTTACTCAGTAATATAGGAGTTTGGTTATCAACATGACAAAGAAATAGTTAAGAGAATATGCAAATGCACAAGGCTCTTTCTTCTAAGGGTTTAATCATTCAGGCTATTGAAAAAAAATGTTTTTTTGACAACTTTATTGTGATATAAGTCACATTGCCATAGAAGTCACCTCTTTATACAATTCATTGTTTTAATATATTGACAAAATTGTGCAACCCATCACCACTGTTTAATCCCAGAACATTTTATCACCCCAAGACAAATCTCATGGCCCTCAGCAGTCCCTCCCCATTTCCCGTTCCCTGCTCCCCCCAGCAATGCAAGTCATTTTGGAAGCAGGTGCTCTGATTAAAATGCTACATCTGTTTTTTGTGTTTGTAGCTGGCAAAAGTGTTAGGAATTCCAAACAATTGATTCCACATATATAGGTATATGTGAATTATTAGAATGTTCTTCTTTTCATTTTTGATGAAATGAAGTAAAGAATAATGAAATAATTTAATTATATACAACTGATGAAATAATTTTGGCAATACTTTGAATGAAATGAAAGAGCTAGATGAATAATTGAACTCAAAATTGACATAAACAAGCAAGTCAAATTAGGTAGATTAAGGATAAATTCTATTAAAGAAATAAATTAATTACCTTCCCACTTATGTATAAACTGTTATATAAACCGTATATAATCACACAGATAGAACTTAGAATTACTTTTTAAAAATCTGCATCCCTTTTTAATTTTTTAACAGCTCATTCCTTCTTACCACAAATACAATAAAGCCTCATTCTAGTTGGTACCTTGGGTTAATCCTGCCTGTCAGTTGAAAGAATTGAGTTAATGTGTATATCTGTGAATAGAGGATGTGATAAGTTACTTGATAAGGGACACAAGAGTACAAAGAAAACATGCAATTTATAGAAGTAAATATAGTGCACACGTTTTATTTTTTTTAAAGATTTTACTTATTTATTTGACACAGGAGAGAGAGAGAGAAAGAGATCACAAGGAGGCAGAGAGGCAGGCAGAGAGAGAGAGGAGGAAGCAGGCTCCCTGCGGAGCAGAGAGCCCGATGCGGGTCTCGATCCCAGGACCCTGAGATCATGACCTGAGCTGAAAGCAGAGGCTTTAACCCACTGAGCCACCCAGGAGCCCCACATTTTATTTTTAAGTTGTTATTTAAGTCCAGTTAGTTAACATAGAGCGTGATATTAGTCTCTGGTGTACAACTTAGTGATTCAGCACCTCCATATGACACCCAGTGCTCACCCCAACAAGACTACACACTTTTTAAAATAATAAATACCGTGTTTGTATAAGAGTCTGCGTGTTCTTGATCTACGTCCTCCTGCAGCCCATGCCTACCCCAGAGACCCTTGCTGCACTGACCCATATTCACTCACTGGAACTGGCCATCCCCCTTCCTGGGTTGGCTAATTACTGACAAATTATCATTCCTGGGTTTTACATCTCACTAAATCCCTGATTTCTCAACTTAACTAAAACCTATTTTGAAGTAGGCAGACTGTCAACTAGAGAGCATGTGTTTAACTAAAACAGGATTCCCTTTGCTAAATGTGACCACAAAAATTGATAAAAATTATAGGTTAGTTGTCAATTATCATTTTCTGGCTTATATTTGTATTTTTTGCCCTGCTACCTTCTGTGAAGGACTTAAGGTATTCTGACTCCGTTGCTTTCATGTGCTCAAACAGAAGATAAGAATGGGGTACCTCGTATAAAGGAGAGACCTATGAATTGAAACTCTCCCAAGTGAGCGGGGCTCCTGGGTGGCTCAGTCGGTTGAGCATCTGACTCTTGGTTTCTGCTCAGGTCACGAACTCAAGGTCTTGAGATCGAGCACTGCAGCCTCTGCTTAGCAAGGAGTCTGCTTGAGATTCTCTCCCTCTGCTTCTCCCCAACCCCGCAAATAAATAATAAATCAGGAAGGAAGGAAAGAAAGAAGGGAGGGAGGGAGGAAAGGAAGGAGGAAGGAGGGAGGGAGCAAAAGAAAAAAAGGAAGGAAGGGAAGGAAGGAAGAAAAACTCTCCCAGGTGAATTTGAATGTTTGTAAACTGGCATGGGACACAAAGATCATGAGATAACATAAGTGACATTTCCTTGAGACTTCATCACAAAATACATCAAAGTGCTAGAAATTACCTAGAAATCAAATATGCCTCTAGGATGACTCATTGGTAAGAGTAACTTGTTATCATTGAGCCAGCTTGACAACTAATATCAAAAATAGAAAACCTCTGAATTATTTTTCCTGTCTTAAGAATAAAAGTAACTTATAACACAAAAAATCAATAAGAAATGGATATTTAAGGCAAACATGTCCCGAGTGCTGTCTTTAAGGCATTGATCAGAGACTGCCTCCATCTAAAAACTGACTTGAGTTCATCACCATCACTTATTTCTCTCAGGTAGCTTGTGGGAAAATATGTGGACTTGCAAAAACATGTCATTCTAAGTTTAGATGTGCCTGATGGCCATATTTGTAATCATACATGTAAGAAAATCAAGTGATATTGTTGAAACAAACAGCAACTTGTGTTCGGGCAATTGCATTGGTAGAGATGAGCTTTCAAAGATTTATTTATCTATTTATTTATTTATTTATGGGGGAGGGGCAGAGGGAGAGAGAGAATCAGACTCCCCACTGAGCACAGACCACCACCACCCCCACGGGGGGCTCAATCTTATGACTCTGAGATCATGGCCTGAGCTGAAACCAAAAGTCCAATGCTTAACTGACTGAGCCACCCAGGTGCCCCTAGAGATGAGCTCTCAAAGGGTCATGGATTCATGGCTGTTATGAATTACTGTGAATTCTCACTTGCAAAATTATCATTCAGCTCTTGGAACTTGAGGAAAGGAGGAATCCAGAAAAGGAGGTGAATCACAAGGTTGCTGAAACTATTTTAATTTGTCTTACAGTCTTCTTTTTGCCTTTTAATTCTTTCCTCTCTCTCTCTAATGACTGGGCTTTTCAACAATAATTCAAGCAAGCATAAAAATTAACAAATGTACCCTAAGAGTGAGATTTTGCTTGAGTTTAATGATTGACCTTAAATAAATCAATAACTGGATGGTATTTAATTATATTTCCTATTTGTTTAGAGAAATGTTTTTATATTTTAATTTCCTATGCAATTCCCACAATTCCTATCTGAGAGGAGGGGAGGGAGTTTGGAGATAATTCGTGAAGCTTTTGAAACATTCCCCACCTCCTTAGCCTTCTTGTCTGTCCCTGAAGCCCAGCAGGGCTCTGTGCCAATTGGAACCTGACCAGGAACCCTACAGAGCAGGGAGCGGATTCCCCGACCCCTTAGGACTCTTCAGGTTTCCTCATCTCCTTAGTTGTTTGAGAGTGGGGCTGAAAACTATAATAAATGCTATTAGTTTTGAAACATCCTTCCATCTGTTTGACTTTCCGAGTGATCTGACAGACACTTTGACCTCTTTTTGTCTCTTGATAGTGGAGAAACTGTTCTGTTGATGATTTTTAAAATTGTTATTATTTTCATAACTTTCTGGTGGGCTCTATTGCTATCTTTATAGCTCACATGCAAAGTTATACGATTATGATCATTCCTAGACTTTTCTAGTGGTATCAGAGACATCAAATCGAAGTCAAAAAATCATTAACAGGATAAATAAAATTAGTCTGTTTCCTCCCCCTAATAATAGGTCATTAAAAAAAAGTTCTGCTCATGAAGGTACATGCAAAGTCAATTTTTTGGTTTAGTATTCTTCATTATACATATGATATCGGTCTCAAAAAAAGAAAATAGGAAGAGACAGAAAGTGGAAGAAAACTCTGAATTTTTCATCACCTGAATATTAGTTGTTTATCTGTGAAGTAGCAATAGTACTTGGAATGAGAAAAAGAATTTTTCCTACCACATATAAGCAAATCTTATGATTTAGACAGAAATGACTGTGTTTGTATTACTTTGTCCTTACTTCTACCTATTTTTCTTCTAAAGTAGTTTCTTTCAGGACCTTGGGGACTGATAGGGACTCTTAAGTCAGAACCACTTCTGAATGCATTTTTTTCTTCTGCTAAATTGATGGGTAAAGAAAATATAATTTATTTTCTTCTGGTCAGTCTGTTCACAGGAAGGAAAATATAGAAATGAAAATCTGTTCTTATATACAAAATATGTTTTTTTTTAAAAAGAAACAGTAATAAGTCAAGCCATTTTAAAAATTTGGAACCAGGGAGCCTGGGTGGCTCAGTCAGTTAAGCATCTGCCTTGGGCTTAGGTCCTGATCCTGGGATCCTGGGATCAAGCCCTGAGTCAGGGAGCTTGCTTCTCCACTTCTCTTGGCCCCTCCCCCCCACTTGTGCTCTCTCTCCCTATCTCACAAATAAATAAATGAAATCGTTTTAAAAAATAAAAATAAAGAAAAATTTGGAACCAACACAGGAACATTTTGCTAAGTATTTGGAATAAAGGTGTTCACACAATTTAAAGTTTATGCTGTTTTTTGGGGGGTCTTTAAAGACCCTTCATGGCTAATTACCCATTATTTTCCTTGAGGTAGTGTTATTACACATTCAACACATTCAAAAAGTGATGCCTTCTCTAGGGACGTGCTAGAACTGTACAGTAGTGACTTCTGGTAAGGATGATTTTTCTGTCCCGGTCCCTGTGACTCCATTGCCTGTGCTGAATGCAGTACCCTGGGTAATTTCAGATACCATCAGCGAAAATGGAATATGCTGAACAAGCACTTATAAACTAATGGCTTATTATAGAACGGAGCTGTGGCCCTTCAGTAACAAAGAATGATTCAGAGGAAATGAGTTAATTTAACAAATTGCCGGTTGCCCACCAGCCGTCTTAGCTGAGGGATGATGTATGCAAGGTGCACTAAAAAGAATGTTTTCCTCGTCTTTTTTTCTGCCCATTTCTCCATCTCCCATTACCCCCTGGGGAGGCAGTATAAGTGGAGGGAGGGCATAGCAAATAAAAACTGTGACGACTGGTGAATTTTTATAGTGATTTTTGAGCTGGATTAAATGAATTGAGAGTTGAATCTTTAAAATGATCATTTTTAAAGGGTCTATTAATAATCTGGATGTTTTCAAGAGAGGAGAGGTGATACTATCAGGCTTAAGTCTTCTAAAGGTTTACTAAATTGTAGAAGTAGCTTTGCAGAAGACGCAATGAAAGAACTTTTGCATAATGGACTGGAAGATTCATCTGTATGTCATGTTTACAACGTTAGAAATAAGTGCTCTCATATTTTATCATGAGACAACCACAGAACAATCAAACAAAAGGGGTGGTTCAAAATCTGTATCAGAAGGCAAGATTTTACTTCCCAAGGCTCAAAGCAGTTTAGATTTGTGAAAAGTGCATAAATGTTGCTTGAGTTTTTGAACAATACATCTGATGACTCCCTGCTTTATTTTGCCACCACTGTTAGGAAATTAGTGGAACGTGTTCAGGTATTTCCGCTTGAAAAACATAACTGAAATACAGTGTTCTTCAAGTCATAGCACAAACAAGCTCATATTTATCATTTTGAGGCAGGTTTTATTGGTCCTGGGGCATGTAGTCACCCCCGCCCCCTGCTCATCTGCTGATGGCCAATAAAAGCTATAGGAAGTCTCATCAATGAAATTAGTAATCTGTGGGGACGGAGATGCATTAATGCCTGTCATTCTAGATTTGTGATCATTGGGCTATGCCTTTTATGACCATTGAAAATATTGGCTTGCCTTAATAAAATGTAGAGTCGTTTCTGTTGTTAAATATATTTTAAAATGTGAGCACAGAAGTATTCTTTGATAGCCAAATGAATTTTTTTAATTTAATAAAGTACAGCTTTTAGGACTAGCAATCAGTGTGTGATAAGTGACCACATATTTTAACTACTTTCTGCTATCCTTGACAAAACCTGCTAAAGTGGGAAAAACTTTGCTTTGGAGCTTTATAGAAGTGAAAGATATGTAAAGAACATTAGATATTTTTCCACTTTGTAATGGGATCTCTTCTTGATCTACTCTTTATTTCTGGTCTCATTGTGCACCAGTTATGAGTTGGTGAATTAGAACCAGGATACTTAAGTTTAAGATTAACATGTATCATTTTGTGGGCTGTAAAATCTTGTCAGATCTTGCTTAAATATGAAAATTGTTGAGTTTAGCCCAAACCACCAGCATGATGGATAAACTGTTTCATTCTCTCCTTCCAGTCATAGGACCTTAAGTTGGAAGAAATCTTCAGTGGTCCCAACTCTAACCCTACCCCCACCGCATGAGTCCCAACCGGCAACTAGCCTGTGGTTTCTTTAGTTAGAAGAAAATGCCCAGCTTACCAAAGCTTACGCATTTTATGTTTCTTTAGCTCTGCAGGTTTTTTTTCATATATTCAGCTGAAAATTGGTGTTCCTTTAGTACCCCATTTCTGCCCCCATAAATACTCTCTACATCCAACATTGATATGTTTGAAGACTAATACCCTTTGCCTAGATTTTTCTGCAACAAACACCAACGTCAACTACCTTCTCAATATGGTAAAATTTGAGCCTCTTAGCCAAGCAGATTTCTGTACACTGAACAAGTTCCATTTTGCCAACATTCTTTCCACTCTTTTCTGTCAATACAATTTCCTATTATGCATCATTTCTGTCTAAGTCACCAGTGGCTTGCGTGGTGGCTAAGTGAAATAGGGATGTGTGAAGACGAAGCTATTCTAACTCTTCTTCTGGGCCTCCACGACAGGGAGCCTGCTAGGAGAATTAGTAACATAGTTTGAAAGGTGTCTCTGCATTTCTTTGCCTTCTCCCCTTTAGCCTGCAGTACTCAGAAATTATCTTCCGTGCTACGGTGTTTGTGCCGAGAGCAGAGCAGTTCTGTTGCAAATTCCGTCTACTCTGGGGACTCCGGATGTGCTTTCACTCCGTTGTGTAGTGAGTGAGACCTATAGATACGGAATATTGTTAAAAACCTGACTGAGCTTTTGTGCAGTACCCTGTTCCTGGACTGCTCTGAGCTCAGAAGCAGGCCTTTCTGTTGGCGATTTTATTAACTCCTAAGTCATTATTGCCTTTGGACTTGAATCTTAAGACTATCAAAGTGCAGAGGAAGGGGGTAAGGGAGAGGGGGAGAGGGATGGGGGGTCAGTTTTGTTAGCCTGGAGTAAGTTTTAATTTGAAAGTTGCCCCCACCCTCTGGTTCAATCACAACAAAAATGGAGTGGAAATCGCTAAGGTACAGCAACAATATAGGAGTGTAGTTGTAATCTTTTTCCAATTTGATAAAAACAAGTTTCGGGGCTAAATGAAAAAGTATAGCCTTGTGGTTTGTTTTTATGACTCTATGTATGTGTGTGTGTGTGCGTGCACGCGTGCATATGTGTATGCGATTGTACATCTTCTCAGTTAAAAAAAATGTCATATATTGTTAGAGTTGCCTGATAAATTCCAGGATACCCACTTAGAGTTTGCTTTCTGATAAACAATGCATAATTTGTTAAAGTATGTCCCAAATAGTGCATAGGGAATACTTACACTAAAAAGGATTCATTCTTTATAGGAAATTCAAATTTAATTGTGTATCTTGTATTTTTATTTGCTAAATCCAGCTGTCTTGTTTTAGGTGGGACATGATAGCTAGTGAATCTTG
Source organism: Ailurus styani (assembly GCA_002007465.1). Lineage (NCBI taxonomy): Eukaryota > Metazoa > Chordata > Mammalia > Carnivora > Ailuridae > Ailurus > Ailurus styani. The sequence continues at coordinate 1,771,446 of LNAC01000225.1, forward strand.
ATCTAGGAATAGAACTGTATTCCTCCTAGGGGAGGAAATGGATCTCTGCCTTGGATAGATTATCTTGTAACTTTTAAGAAGTGGGGACTGAGGGCGCCTGGGTGGCTCAGTGGGTTAAAGCCGCTGCCTTCGGCTCAGGTCATGATCCCAGGGTCCTGGGATCGAGGCCCACATCGGGCTCTCTGCTCGGCAAGGAGCCTGCTTCCTCCTCTCTCTCTGCCTGCCTCTCTGCCTACTTGTGATCTGATCTCTCTCTCTCTGTGTCAAATAAATAAATAAAATCTTTAAAAAAAAAACAGTAAAAAAAAAAAAGAAGTGGGGACTGAAACAAAAACGAAAACAAAAACAAAAAGAAGTGAGAGCTATTGATTAGTAAATGTCAGGAGTCTCATCCCTTTTCGTGTAACCCACACTGCTGGGAGGCTGGGGGACAAACGGAGAGGCCAACATCTAGGATTCTCTTGCCTCGGGGCTGTGCCTGGGTCAGAGATGGTTTTATGACGCGGTCAGGTGTAGAAGGAGCCAGAAGCCCAGGGAAAATAAGTAAGAGTGTGATCCAAGCCAGGAATATGAAGTTTATCATTAAAGACAAAGGTTTAGCCTTAGGCTATAGATTAGCAAAAAGATAAGAACGAATGGGATTCTTTCAGGAACCTGGACCTGTGGGCCTTGAGGAGTAGGCAGGACAGAAGAAGAATGGCCTAATTTTAAGCCACAGGGATGGAGTAGACACCCATGGTGTGAGGAATGTGAACCAAGTCAAGAGGAATTTTCTCGAAGAGAGATGATTTAGCAAAATGAGATACGTTAGCTGCTAAAAGTGATCAAGACCAAGGTTTGGATACTTTGAGCAGCTTCACAAATGGTAAATCTGTTTCACTGAGGGGTCTGAGCTGATAGCAAGGTAGTAAACGCAAAGGTTTGTCCCTGTCAAGAAGAAGGTCATCTTAGACGAAAACTTTGCCAAAGACTTCCAGATAGATACATATGTAGCATGGGTATGTTTGAATATTTTATCTTTCTACTACTAGATAAACGGGACTGGTAAGGATATGAGGAGATAGACAAGAAAAGACGTAGAACTGCCCTATTTTATCGGAGACACTGTGTGATGTGCCACAGAGCAAATGAAATGGAATCACTTTGGCATAGTGTCTGGGAAAAGACTTCGATGCATATGATGGCCAATTTGCTTTTTCTAAGTTAAACTTGAAAATGAAAATCCTTAAGTGTGTATGTTTAGATGTGGCTGTGTATATTGTTTCCCAAGATCACAGAATTATAAAATAAAAATGATTTATCTTAAGGAAAATTTGATCAACATTTTCACTTAGGAATGTCAGCCTATAATTATGACAAACATCACAGATCCTCAAAAAGTTTTTTAAAAATTCCCTTGTGAGCCCCGCATCGGGCTCTCTGTTCAGCAGGGAGCCTGCTTCCTCCTCTCTCTCTCTGCCTGCCTCTCCGCCTGCCTCTCTGCCTGCTTGTGATCTCTCTCTCTCTGTGTCAAATAAATAAATAAAATCTTAAAAAAAAAATTCCCTTGTGGTAGTTCTTAAGACCTGGATATTGAAATTATAAGGAAGGATTAGTGGAGGTTTTTTGGATTTTCTCAAATAATATTTCATTATGTTAGTCTTACATAATTTGATTCAGTTGGTCATTAAAACTCATAGTCAAAATCAATCCTTTAGAAAAAGATTTCGACAAAAGAAAGCTTTAGAAATGCATTTTTTGTTTCTTTGAAAATAAATGCTATTTAATTATTATCAAAGTTAACATAATTTCAATTATTTAGTAAGTTTACAAAGTCCTATTGTAAAACCAGTTCATTTCCTTTATTGTACAGATATTTGAAAATTCTAAAAACATAAAACCGAAGCATTTTAAAGGAAAGGGCGTTTTGTGCTTGGGTGCAATACTTATTCATTACTTGATAAATGGTTCTTTTAATTCAGTTAATTAGAGAAATTTATAACCAATTATTTGATAGAGCAGACTTGGCATTCTGTATCTATAAAATAAACATGCATTGTTATATGGATTAGTTGCAGTAACAAAATATTACCTACAATAAGTAATAATACTGTCCTAGACTAAATTTCATGGCCAACAATATTTAGAATTATATCAATGGATTTCTGAACTAAATATTAAAGTAATTCAACTTTGAATTTTCCATTAAAAATTGTATTATAAAAAAGATTTAAGGACAACCCCCTGGCATTTTGAAACTATGCATTTCAAAACAGAGACGTGAATTAAAAATATGTCTATGAGGTTCATGGTATTTGTGTTTTGTTTCTTTTAGAAGGAATGTGAGTTTTTGTTAAAATAAGTTGTTGCTGCAGCTGCCTTTCAGAAAATTAGGTTTCCCCTCTCCCACTCCCCCTGCTTGTGTTCCCTCTCTTGCTCTCTCTCTCTCTCAAATAAATAAATAAAATCTTAAAAAAAAAAAAAAGAAAATTAGGTTTCTATATTAAGTAATGCTAGTCCAGGCTTAACAGCAAGAATATCTAAGACTATTAATACTTTTTTTCTTTCAATAAAGGAAAATGCTGGAGGTCCTCTTCCTCCCTGTCCCCCACCCCCACCACCAGCTTCTAAAATCATAGGTACAAAGTGTTTTTTTTAAGCTGTGGAGGCACTTGTTTTATTTTTTTTTAAGTTTCTTTTTTTCCTGAATTTCCATGTAGTTAGCATACATATTACATACATACATTATATTAGTTTCAGGTGTACAATATAGTGATTCAGCAGTTCCATACATAACTCCATGCTCATCGTGATAAGTGTACTCTTCATCCCCTTCACCTATTTCCCCCATCCCCCCACCCTCCTCCTCTCTGGTAACCATTAAGTTGGTTCTCTGTGGTTAAGAATCCGTTGTTTGGGTTTTTCTCTTTTTTCCCTTTGTTTTGTTCCTTAAATTCCACATATGAGTGGAATCATATGGCCTTTGTCTTTCTCTGACTGACTTATTTCACTTATCATTATACTCTCTAGATCCATCCATGTTGCAAATGGCAAGATTCCATTCTTTTTCATGGCTAAGTAATATTTCATTTTATATGTACCACATTTTCTTTATCCATTATCTATCGTTGGACATTTGGGCTGCTTCCATCATTTGGCTATTGTGAATAATGCTGCTAGAAACATAGGGATCCATATATCTTTTCAAATTAGTGTTTTTCCATTCTTTGGGTAAATACCCCATAGTGGAATTATTGGATCCTATGATAATTCTATTTTTAATTCATTTCCCACCAACAGTGCACAAGGGTTCCTTTGTCTCCACATCCTCACCAACATTTGTTGTTTCTTATGTTTTTGATTTTAGCTATTCTGGCAGGTGTGAGGTGATATCTCAATGTGGTTTTGATTTGTGTTTTTCTGATGCCCAGTGATTTGAGCATCTTTTCATGTGTCTGTTGGCCATCTGTATGTCTTCTTAGGAGAGATGTCTATTCATGTCTTCTGTGTGGAGGCACCTTTTGAATAAAATATTCTTTCATTATCATAGGTAATCTGTACAATAGAGTGGCAGAATTTGTAATTAACTCCAAAAGGTTAAATCACCTTTATTATACTTACATTATACCAAAATGAGGTCTTGTGTAGTTTCTGCCTGGCACGCTGAAGTCACTCAATAATTGTTATTTCCTTTCCCTCAGTATCTTTCCTCAGAGGTGATAGAAATAGTGAGCTCCAGCAACGACGTGCTAACGTGAGGCTTTCTTCTCTGTTGCTTGTTATCACACGTGGGTACGTCCTCCTGCATGTAGGAGTCAGTTCTTCACAGCAGCTTTCAACTGTGGACTTTGATAACGAAAAGCAACCCCATTAATTCTGCAGTATGGTCCAGGGTGACATTTGACACTTATGTGGGTTGTTTTTTTTTTAATGAAGTAATTTAACATATTGCTTTTTCTTTTTATTATGGAAAAAAAACGTGGGAATGTTAACTATTTGCCATGCCAAAGCTTCCCTTTCTGCCCTCGGAGCTTTTCTCAAGGACACTGAACACTCTTCCTGATTACTTTTTATTGATTTCTTGACATTTCTGCTCAACATCGACTGCTTATTTTTAGGAAACAAAGGATGCTCAGCTAAAAATGTTAATGGAGCATTTGAAAGTACAGAGTTCAATGTCTTGGCCGTGTCTCTTACACACTGGCAGTTTGAAAAAAACTGTATCACGGCTTTGCTGTGTGCCTTGGTTGTCTTATCTTACTGCAGAGGGAAATGTAAAGTTCTGGTTCTCAGAATTCTTCCAGAGCTTGAACTTATTTTGAACAAATCTGTGACTTACCCTGCAGTATTTCAGGTTTTAAATAAGAGTAGGCACAGTCAACTGAAGAAAAAAATTAGCAAAAAAATAAATAATAATAATCTGAATTACTAAGTAGAGGCTAATGAAAATGAAGCAACTCAACTCTATAGTATGCATTCTTATTCCAATTTTGCCGTCATCTGTCATTAGTCAACACTTTAATGATGTCTGCTACTCTCTGATTTGTCGCATTAGTTTTCTAAGGGCTGGATATGGTAAGCGAGTCTGATGAGATAATCCTTACCTGTAACCTAACGGAAAGAAAAGAAAGCTGTTTTACCTGAGCTAATTAGAATAGTCCATTTCCAATATGAGTTGCTCATTTAAATTACTTGATTTCATGCTACCACAGGACCCATTTTTAAAACCTTCTTGTAAGTGAAAAAAATTTAAGAAAAACCTTCTTGTAGGTGATTTATGTCATAGGAAAATGAGGTTAAAGAAAAATTAGCAGTCAACAAAATGAGCCTAATTTCTAATGTCACTGGAGATCATTTTTCATTATATATAATTTATTTGCATCTCTTATAGATGCACCTTTTTTTTTCTTTCCTCCCTATTTGCTGAGTACAATCAACTTTTAAAGGATCGAGTGATATTAACATTGCATTGAGGACAATCACAGATCTTATGCAAATATTAAATACTGTGTCGGCATCATAACTAAATTTAGCATTTTGTTTGGAATAGTTCCTGCTGCCATAGCTCCCCAGTGTTGTGTATAACTCAGCATATTTGTATTTATAAGTGCATTTAGAATATGTACATGCACAATTTCTCTTACGTTAGCTTCATAAAGAAATAAATGAGGTAGTTTTTTTCTAACTTTGAAATTATTAATAAATGAAAACTAATTTTCTTAAAAATAATTTTGAAAAAGAAAATGGGGATCAATTGAATGGAGATTAAATAGAATCCCTGCAATATTGTTGCATAAAATCAAATTTTAAGATTTTATGTTTAAGTAGTCTCTACACCCAACGTGGGGCTCAAACTTAAAACCCTGAGATCAAGAGTCATGTGCTCCACCACGGACTGAAGGTGCTCTGCAAAATTGAATTTCTGGTAACTTTACAAATGTATACTAAGCCACTTAGGATTGGTTTAGTTTTCTAGTTCTTAGCAAAACTTAACAGAGAAGATACCCGTTTTATTCTGAAACAGACAACAGGATACTAGATAACCTGAACTGAGCATTTTTCCCCCGAGTTTAAGACTAAAAAACCTTGACTTGTAAGTTTTCAGATATGCAGATATGCAGTCACTGAATGAAAGACCCATAAGATAGGATGGATCCCTGGGCCTCGAAGTCTGCCTTAGAATCCGTCTCCACATTCTGTGTTATCCTGAGAGCACAGGCGGGTTTTAGGATTACTGTTAGGGCTATAAGGCTAGAATATTTGGCCCCCTACAGATATTTAACAAATATCGGTCTTCTTGTTCTTTGCTATAAATTGTTTTGCCTTTACCATCCAGAAAAGTTGTTTCTTCAGCGTTTATTTCTCCTCCAAAAGAGGGAGAAAGGGAGGGAGAGAAGGAGGGAGAGAGAAAGAAAAGAAAATAGAAAAGGAAAGAAAAGAAAGGAAAGACATGACACTGCAATTTATAGCAAACATGATCAATGCCGAATACCTGCTGGGCTAGATGAATATGATTTTACCTCAGAAGACAAGATTACCAGAGAAAATAGTTTTTATGGCATAAAGAGGAAGATGCTGGGGCACCTGGGTGACTCAGTAGATTAAGTGGTTTCAGCTCAGGTCATGATCCCAGGGTCCTGAGCTTGAGGGTCTGCATCGGGCTCTGTGCTCAGCAGGGAGTCTGCTTGAGATTCTCTCTCTCCCTTGGCCCCTACCCCCATTGTACATGCTGTCTCTAAAATAAAGAAAGTCTTTAAAAAAAAAAAAAAAGAGGAAGATGCTTAAGAAGGAAATATAATACCCAGAGAATTCTCCCATGTCTGCAACCATAAAATGTCTTCTCTGCTTCTCATTTCCTTTACCTATCTTGAAGGTTACTTTAAGTCCAGGACATGGTAAATACCATGCGAAGCAGAAATGGTAGTTGTGAGCCTGTTTAGCGTACTTTTTTGGTCTTTAATTCTTAGCTTCGTTGGGGTATAATTATGATGTGTAATAATCCTAGAAATATTACTAAGAACGGCTAGACCTTGGGATAACTAAGCGATGGACATTGGGGAGGGTTTGTGTTGTCATGAACACCGGGTATTATATAAGACTGATGAATCACAGACCTGTACCCCTGAAACAAATAATAGATTATATGTTAATAAAAAAATTAAAATAAAAGAATGGGTAGACTTATTTCTTCTCTCTTTTTTAAAGATTTTATTTATTTATTTATTTGACAGAGAGAGAGAGAGATCACAAGTAGGCAGAGAGGCAGGCAGAGGGAGAGGGGGAAGCAGGCTCCCTGCTGAGCAGAGAGCCCGACGCGGGCCTCGATCCCAGGACCCCGAGATCATGACCTGAGCCGAAGGCAGAGGCTTTAACCCACTGAGCCACCCAGGCGGCCCTTATTTCTTCTATAATAAGAAAGGCAGCAGAAGCATTATTGTGTTCCCGGAAAGATGGCACTACTTTTAAGATTTCACACTAAGTCAGATATTGGGTAAGAGAATTCACCTGAGTCATCAGTAAGTCAGCCAGATGTGGCCCTTTTACTTACACTTTTCTCTGTGAGCCAGCAATGATTCTGACGGCTAAGTCTCCTACACGTTGTAGAAACCACATCGCAAACAGTGTTCTTGTAGACCTCAATTTCAGCATGGGAAGGAATCCAGATAGTATTTCCGACTTTCTTGCCCCTAGGACAAAAAAGTGTAGTGTCTGTCACAGGTAATGATGACAATCCCATTTAATTTGTTACCACCTTTTTTCATCTTTCAGTTTAATTTCCCTTTTGGATGCTATATTTAGTGGGAATTGCCTGTAAAGAGTCAGTAGCCTTATACAAGATGATAACCAGGTCGATTTGTTATTATTGTTACTATTTTTTGACAAAAGGAGTTGGAGGTTGGGGATGAGAGAAGCATGACAGGGAACTTAAACATGCTCTGCCTTGTTAGCAGCAACTGTGAATGTTCTTCAACTTTGGAATAATTTTTAAAGCACTTGTCTCCTATTTTAAAGTATGTCTGGGGAATTGGAAACGCTACACAGAGCAAGTTCTATATTTGGAATCAGTACCGATCCATGTCAACCTCTTAAAATGATTACTTCTCATCTCACTTTGAACATGTCATTTTACCTTATTAAGTCATCAGATTTAGCTGAGTATGGAGGCTATTCTCTTTGTTATTTTGATTATAAAATGCTCCTGACCATTTGAGGATAGTTATGGCTTTAGAGCCATCCCTAGTCTTTCTTGTAATCACTTATGATAGTGATAGATTTCATCTGTCTGGACCTCTGCCCCGATGGTTCTCTGATCTAAGAGCAGTTGGAACTTTGTTCTGACCTCACGCTATGCCTAGTCAGAGTTTCTTCTAAAATACAGCAAAGTTTTTAATAAATCTGATATATTCATTATCTCTAGAATTGCATCTTTCATATCTTCTTTCACAGAGTCCCTGAAATGGTCTTCAGTGTTGTCTAGAGGATGGAGCACTGGTCCCCCAAATCAGAAGATCATGACTCAGTTCCTAGCTCACTCACCTTTCCTCTTTTTACCTCCACCTGTATGCTTACTTTGCCTGTCTCCAGAATGTGATTCTCCTTCGAACAGATCACCCTGCCCATTTAACAGATAACAGGTCATTAGACTTTTTCAATTTTGACAAGTTTCCTTATTGCCACGTTGATATGATTATAATTATAGTTCTGTGTTGGACACTCTAACTTCATGTCAGGATTGGAAGCTAGACTTTACAATAACTTATAGTTTCGCAGCCCATCAGCCCGAGGAGTTTGGTGCATTCAATAGGAAGAAAGAGAAATGGAGGAATATAACCACCTTTAGCATCGAAAGTTCTCCAGTTAAAATGAACCCTCCTGCAATCACCTAAATTTATTCCTTGAGGGATATGTCAGCCTTATTTACATCACAAAACTGGCATCTCAGACCTTCCTAATTGAATTGAACTTGAAATAGACTGTTTAGGTCCCAAGAAGTACTAGGATTTCACAGACCCAACATCCTTTCTGTCCTCTCCTTAGCCCCGTACATCAACCATTTGACTACTTTCTGTTTGCTTTCTGACTTGCATGGGTAAGATTTTTTTTTTTTCAAATATGTGTAGCTAACATTTTTTGTGGATATTACTGTGGGCCTACCAATGCCTAGTTCTGACTTTAAAAGAAATATTTTGGGCGCCTGGGTGGCTCAGTGGGTTAAAGCCGCTGCCTTCGGCTCAGGTCATGATCCCAGGGTCCTGGGATCGAGGCCCACATCGGGCTCTCTGCTCAGCAGGGAGCCTGCTTCCTCCTCTCTCCTCTCTCTCTGCCTGCCTCTCTGCCTACTTGTAATCTCTCTCTGTGTGTCAAATGAATAAATAAAATCTTTAAAAAAAAAAAAAAGAAAAAAAAAAGAAATATTTTGACACTGTGTTTTCATTTATAATTTCCATCTGTTCCTCCATGTGTTCTGCTTGTTCACCTTTGAACAACTAAAATTCATCATTTACAACTAAAATAATTCACAGATTAAATGGTCTTTGAATCCTGAAGACAAGCAAATATACAAATAAAAAAGGAAAACAGGCAAACAAAGCGGCCGACCTGGTATTTGGAGGCTTAAATTTGACAAAGGGTAAATAAAATTGAGCTTAAAAATTTTTCAAGAATAATCATATAGTCTAGTAGTCTAGTAACTAATGAATTAACATATAATATTAATTGGTTAGACTTAAAAACAAAAGCCAAGGAAACAAAACGGGGGAAAAAATCATGGGGTACCTTAATGAAGGATCACTGAATTCTTTTTTTTTTTTTAAAGATTTTATTTATTTATTTGACACAGAGAGATTATAAGTAGGCAGAGAGGCAGACAGAGAGAGAGGAGGAAGCAGGCTCCCTGCTGAGTGGAAAGCCCAATGCGGGCCTCGATCCCAGGACCCCGAGATCATGACCTGAGCTGAAGGCAGAGGCTTTTTAACCCACTGAGCCACCCAGGCACCCCTGATCACTGAATTCTTAACAACCTCTGTCTGCTGCTTAAGGTCCATTTATATTATCAGCATTTAATTCTTGGGACTTGGGTGATCTCTGTAGAACAGTGACTCACTTCCCTGAGTTTTTCAGATCTTGAGAAAAATTGAAGTACTAGAGTTTTTTAATGTAACATTGGGCACTAAGGGGCAAGGAGGAGGGAGCCTCCCAACAGAAAAGCGATCAGCCTGTGACTGATCTGTGTTCAGAGACGATTAATATCCCAGGGACTGAGCCGGCAGCACCCCAAGAGATGGGTCATGAAGAAAAATTCTCTCTTTTAACGAAAGAGTTTCCTATTTCAAAATTTTTCAGAGGTAAGGATTTCTTAAAGAGATAGTCATGAATAAAACAGGCCTTTATAAAGAATAAGGTCAGAGGTCTGGTTTCTTCTCCTTAACAAGGTCTCTTTGGCCTGGTTTGGCTTTGTTTTGTGCTTAGAAATAGAACCAGAAGTTGTGTTTCATCCGTTAGCTCTCCTTTGGTGGGGATCAGAAGCGTAACTACCCTGCACACGTCTCCTTGTTATGGTAGTCGCTGGATTCTATCGTGGGTTCTGTAGTCACTGGATTCCACTGAACTGGAAAACTCACTCACTACTCACTAGTATTAACAATGCCTATTTGAGCAGAACTAGCAATACTAGACATACCTACTAGACATACTAAACATACCATTGTATTGCAAGGTGTTGGGCTTCTTGAAAGCTTTTGGAGAAGTGACAGATCTCAGCTGAAGACATTTAACTCTTCTCCCGGAATTGTATGGCAACGTGAGGGATTGAATTGACAAAGTGGACCTGGTTTAGGATCTGGTTTTGCCTGCCTGGAGTTGTTGGTGGTCTTGTAGAGCCGTGGTTCCCTTCCAGCTGGTATACTGAACAGCCATGATTCCCTGCTTTGAGCTGTTTTCCTAATCAGTGTTAGGGTGTGAAGAGCCTTAGTCATCAATGGAAAGAACAAAGATCTGTATTTAGTCACGTACCTGCAGCACCTACAGAAATGGTTTATGTTTTAAAAGGAGGAAGATCAGGCACCTGGGTGGCTCAGTCAGTTAAGCGTCTGCCTTCTGGCTCAGGTCATGATCCCAGGGTCCTGGGATCGAGCCCTGTACCCCCCTTAGTGGGGAGTCTGCTTCTCCCTCTGCCTCTCCCCGCTCCTCTTGCTCTCGCACTCTCTCTCTCTTTCAGTGAATAAATTAAAAAATCTTAAAAAAAAAAAAAAAAAGAGGGGGGAAGACCTCAGCCATTCTGAATTATTATAGCTGTGGGAGATGGAGGTGTTTTATTACTCCATATACACAGATAGATGTATCACCACCGAGAAAAGCTAATAAATTATAACTAAGAACCTATGTGTGGACCTTAAAATTCCCTGTTTCTGGCAGTGCAGGGAAATAGCCAGGCAAGCCTAGATGAAACCCTGACCTCTACTCTACTCATTTGTTTGTTTGTTTACCATGTGCTTCAATGTGCCCTTCTTCTGTTTTACCATAAGCAGGATGATTTCCATTGAGTTTTCCCAACAACTAAATAATGTATTCATACGTTTATACATGTATATATAATAAAACAGCTAGGCTAGATGATGATGGTAAGACACTAAACACATGGCCCGGTTTTTTTAGAAATACTTGTACACTTTGGAAAAAGAGTTCAACATGCACCCCTGTCTGTTTCCCTCCCATTGAACAACAATCGATGCCAACGGTAGACAAACAGGTGCCTGTTGGGTTTGAGGGTGGAGGCCCAGAAATTAAAAACAAAAACAAAATTCAAAACAAAAACCCCAAGGCTTTAAGGAAAGCTACTTTAGGCATAATGGAGTCAGGGCTAATTTATCATTTTGACCCAGTTTCTGTAAATTTACCTGTAATACTACTTTCCCCATAACCCCCATCTGTAGCCTAAAAAAATATATGGGCTCTAGGGAAACAAGACCTACGATGAACTAAATATTATGAGACCAGCTAGTCCTTTGGGGAGGGGGGGACAGGGCACCAAGTTTTTGTTTGGTTTTGTTTTGTGTAAGATGAAGATTTAAAGTTAATGTGTTTTTGGACACCTTGCTTTATTCCGGTTCTGATTGGTCATGTATGAACGATGGTAATGGTATTGAAAAAAGTTAGGTGCCCAGGTGATATTTGGTTACGTAGAGTTCGTGCTGGGAATCTAAACACTGCGGCTACACATGGAAGCGCATCACGTTACAGGGCGGGCTGTTTGGCTATTCCGATTACGAACCTGGAAACAAGGCACTCCTGGCAGTTCTGAGAAAATATATGGACTGAAATTAACCAAGTGGTACAGAGCAAGATTCGTATGTTCAAACATGCTCTCACCGCTGAATTCCTTTATGCACAGCAAGCTTTAACGTGAGGGAGGAAAATGTGGTGCTTATAGAAACAGAATCTGCCCATTTATGTCCCCGACCATCATCCAAATGCAGAGAGGCCGGAATTTGGCTAACTGGTGTGTAGCAATGTGCAGCTGGGGGGCTTTAGGGCTGCACACGTGCCGCCTGAGGACTGTCACCCAGGCTTCTTGTATTCCAGACCACCCATCAAACGGGCCTGGCTCGAACCAGAAACACTTGGAAGATTGTATCTGCGTTGCTCAGAGCCCGTCTTTTCTACACTTTTATAGAGGCCCCTTTATGCAAAACACTGAAAATTGAGATTTCTTAAAACTTTTTGTCAGAAATCAGTTCCCGTCATAAAGATACTTCCATAACTTTTAGGAAACTTACTGCCTTGAGCATCCGTGTAACTTGCAATTTTAGGCCAACTGTGATACTCTTTATTCTTAATGGGTTCTTTCATATCAACAGATACATGGTACAGCCAGATTAGAAAAGCATCAGTCCTGGGGCGCCTGGGTGGCTCAGTCGGTTAAGCCTCTGCCTTTGGCTCAGGTCATGATCTCAGGGTCCTGGGATGGAGCCTGGCATTGGGCTCCCTGCTCAGTGGGGATCCTTCCTCTTCCTCTCCCGCCCCCCAGCTTGTGCTCTCTTTCGCTCTCTCTCTTTTTCTCCCTCAACTCAATGAAATCCTTAAAAAAAAAAAAGAAAAGAAAAAAAGGAAAAACATCAGTCCTAGAGTCTTGGCTGCAACTTTTTCACTTTACCAATGACTGCCAAATAATGATTATTTCATCCTCTCATGTCCTATAGATATACTACAGTTTGTTTGGTTTTTTTATTCTTCACATACTGCATTGGTTAGAACTTTCGGAGCCATGTTAAATAATAGCATTTGGTAATCAACATACTTCTCTTGATCTTTACATTAATGGAAACCTCTCCTAGAGTCTCAGTGTTAAGTATGATTTAAATTGTTTGCTAAAAGTAGATCTTTTTAAGTGACAGAATCATTCCAATTCTACTTTATCAGGTAGAAAAACCTGAAATGGATTTTTTTGCATTTATAATTTAAACATACATAAATGTATCTTTAAACATATAATGTATATGTAAGCATGTATACTAAACATATGAAAGTATAGGAAATAATGAATAATGAATCTCCATTCAGCCATCATCCACTTCAGCAATTACCGGGTTGTTTTTTGTTTGTTTTTCTCATCTTGATCCCACTTACTTCCCTTCCCTCTTGTTATTTTGAAGCAAATTCCAGACATGTTATCATTGAATAAATACACATTTATATATAAATGTATGCATCTATATATTTATAATATATATTTAAATAATATATATTTCAAGTATGCATCTCTTAAGAGCTAAGGACTGTTTTTAAACATAACCCCAGTACATTTGACACCCACAAAAGATGATAACCCCATAGAAATATTAATGATCTAATCAGTGATCATATCTCCTTTTATAAATACCATACATTTAAAACTGTTTGAATCAGGATCCAAGTGTGATGAAAGGTGAGTGGTTTTATGTCTCTTAACTCTCTTTTAAATGTCTCTGTTTTGGATTTTTCTTTTCTTTCATCCTCTTGACCTGTCTCTAATTCTAGCTCTCTTTGTCTGTTTATCCTCCTTTAGTTCTGTTTTGAAGAAGCCAGGTTATTTCTCCAGAAAAGTTCTCCATGGTCTGGCTTTTGCTGACTGTATGCCACGATGTGTCTTTTATTGTGTTCCTCTGACCTCTGTACTTGCTGCAAATGAGTAACTGTGTGCGGTTGCCTGATTAAATTCAGGTTTGATTTGGGGGATAATACTTGATAGTCTTATGGAAATTGATGGTTAACCTCATCAAATGTTGATTCGATATGTATTGAGATGACCATATGACTTTTACTGTCTGATATGCCGTGATTTTTTAGATTTGTTGAATAAGTTAATGAATTTGCCTCCTAGTTTCTATCTTCTGACCTTTCATCTGCTTTCATTTCTAAGTGTATTTTAGTTGATGAATAAATTAACCTATGTCATTAAATGTCACATGGTAATTTCAGCAGCTTGCTGAATAACTGAATCCTTGATCAGTCTTCTCTGTTTTGATTTGTTTTGCTTAGTGCTCAAAACTTTTGACTAATTTTCTAATTGACAGGTTAACATTTTCTACATTGACATGACCTTCTCCCAACTAAATTGATACTGGTAGAGAATGCAGTGTGTGGTTAAGAATGTACACCTCCTGCATTTAGCCTGAGGAGATCTATAGATGTATCAAATTAAGCCAGTCAAATGGACTGCTAGTATTTGCTTTGCAGGCTAGATGGATTTTACTCCTTTAGAATAGGTATTGATAGGAAAAGATTCAAGGGACAGCCTGAAAGTTCGTCAACTCCCGGCTTTGGAAATTTTATGCTTACATAACACTGAGCGATTAGTAGAAAGTATATAGCAGAACTGTATTTCTGGAGTTGACTTGCTAGCTAAGGAAAGAATACTGGCTTTGCGAGGAAGACAGCCTAGCTCTCTTGTAACTCCAGCCATCCGATGGTCCACTGTGGGAAGAGACTCCCCCCTCCCTCTTCTTTACAAAATCTATGACATCCTATAAAGTATTTGTCATAGTGATGTTGCTCTAAGAAGTAGTAGACTGTGATTACATTGTATCATGAGTGAAATGCACTGTCAGAGAAAAGGAAAAAAAGATAGCAACTTGTATGTTTGAAAATAACCTTTCTTGACAATTTTATTTTTCTAAGGATAACACTATCTAGTGACACCAAATCGTTTGCTCAGCAACTGCTGGGAACTTAGAATCTGCTTTCTGTTTAGCTACAAATGAGATCAGTGTTATAACAAAAATTATAATTTTGTTTTATGAGGAGAAACACCCAAAGGTCACTTTTCATTCTGTTGAAGAAGGAAGAAATAATAGGGTCTGCCCAGAGAGCTTGTAAGACAGAGAGGAATTAAAGGCAATCTTATTAAGCTACTTAAGCCACAGTATACATTTAACAAAACAGAAAGCCAGCATTTCCTAATTCACTTGTGTGACCTTGGGCAGCCTTTCCCTGTGCACCTCTGAATTCTTTGCTAGAGGTATTTTATTAAAGACCATAGAACTACTATTCTTTTGAGATGATTTGCAACCTCTTTTTAAATATGGGATAGACTATAAGATATGCTAAAGTTCTTTCTTCTCCACGATTCTTATGTGTGCGTAAATGATGCCAAAGCCCAAGTTCATCACTTACACCAATTAATTTCCATTGGCCCTTGGTGACAACTTGTTCTTTGTACAAACTCTTACCTTATGGGTAGTGTGTGAACCGCTAAGCACTTCTAGCTTATCAGCCAAGTTTGTGGGTCCGTGAAGTGAGATGCCCTAATTCTACTTTAGAAAGGTCTGGTTTCATATACGGCCTCATGATGTTTCTTCTCTGGCTTCCCTTTTTGTTCTTTCGCAGAATTCAGTAGAGGAGAGGCCAAGGAAACAGTGTGCTACTTTAACTCACCGTATTGACTCTGGGAACCTACAAGCCAGCACAGGGTTGGGGTTTTGTTTTTTATCTCCTCTTGTCATTTTTTCCTCTTCAAGAATTTATTTGCTATTCAGCAGAGGATTGAATTACTACTCAGAAAAACTGGCCAGCCCAGAATGACAGTGTTTCAGGACTTCGGAGTCAGGCTCTGGACTTCTCCTTTGGAAAGCTGATGACTCCCGCTTCATTCCCTAGGCATCAACAGAAACTACATTAGGTGGCCCAGCTCTTCTTGCTCAGCTTCTGTTCTAGAGCTTTCCTTTCAGGAGCCACATAAGCATTTACCCCCAGCGGGAGTTCCAAGTGCTTCTAGCACTTAGTTGCAAGGAGCTGTATTCCAAGCAAGAATAATAAAATAAATTAAATCTTTAAAAAAAAAAAGAATAATAATAATTTCAGATTTTTTTTTAACTGGGAGTTCAAAGAGCACAAAAGCATGCAGATTTATAAACACAGAACCATTGAAGATATCACGGGTTTTAAAAAGAAAGAAAGAAAAAATCAAACTTGTAATGTAGTGATTGACAGTTTCATATTAGAATATATACACTGTTAAAATATGTCTGTTTCATTGAGAAAACTGCATAGAGTTAGTTAAATTTTCCTGCAAGTAAATAATTAAGAATTGTCCTTAAAAACTACTAGTAAGGACTCCTTCATTCAGGGCAGACAGGGTCTAATGATTGGTCCCTGGGGTAAATACCCTACACTTGTGCTAATCCCTGCTAATTGTCAAAGAAGAATAGAGTGGCTTCTTATCAGCAATTTGCATTTGTGTAATGGCCCTGCTCTGTTGGTGCTGTCTACTTTGCTGATAAGGAAAACACCACTTAAAGGAAGCAAGAAAGTAAGCCATCCTTTCCAGCATTGTTTTCTTTTCAGCCAGCCTTGAGCAGAAAGCTCCTGGCATTCTACAGGAAATACTGTGTGATTCTGTGGGAAAATATTTAGTTATGACAGAGGACACTTCATTACTCCTCAGATTTTTATCGCATATTTATAAAAGTGTGCGGTAATGTGTGGCTTCCAAAATGTTATGTTATAAACAGCTTATGCTATGTCCTATAGACTACGAACGTCACACTATTTTTTTTTGTATTTTATAGTTTGAAACTGTTATAATAATATTACAAGTACACTTGAGTCAGTAACTTGGAACTTTGGTCAGAAATATTAAAGAATTGCATGCGTCTTGGAAGTTGAAAATAATCACACATTTAAGACAGTTTTCTTTTAATTCAAATTGTTCTTCAATTTAATATATAGGCAAATTTAGAGATTATTACTTATTAAGAAGTAGTTATGATACAGTTAAAATAGAGTAGATTATTGATACGTACTTAATGTCTTGCAATCTTGCATTGGTTACCTTTCCAAATTAGACAATCTCTCTTCATAATTTGTAGAAAAATAATATACCTAAGAACATTTGAGGCTCGATTATATGTCATTCCTGATTCTGGACAGACGTGTTTTTTGCTTTTCTTTGTTCCACATTTATACCACTAGTAATAGTAACAGGATCATATATTTGTGTGCAGTGTTGCAACTGACAAAATATTTTATCACACTTCCCAACAATCCTGTGACAGCACATTTTATGGCTGAATTTACTGAGGCAGGTTAGCTGGGCAAGAGTAATGGGTAAAATTGAGCTTTGGATCTGAATCTTCTCAGCTAACTCCAGTCCTCATTTCACTACCTTTTATCTGTAAAGGTCTCCTTTTAGGAAGAATTGTTCACAGTCTTACAGTCTTTAACCCCAGTAACTGTAGTTGATATCCTCATGTCTTGCACATAATAGGCAATCATTAAAGAATTGTAGAAAGGAAGAAGGAAGGAAGAATGGAAGGGAGGGGGGAGAAAGGGAAGAAGGAAAGCAGGCTAGAAAGAAGGGAGTCCTACTGTGTGTAGCAGGGTTTGGGGAGTCTGTGAATGGTGATCTTGGTCTCCAAATCCTCCTCTAGGTCAGAGTAACTGTCCAGCCTTCCCAGGGATGGTCGTTAGTCCCGACCTATGTGCCAGGAGAGACCAGGTCAAGAGTGAAACACTCCAAGTGTTTCATGGTCTGGTAACAAGTTACTGCTTTATTTATATGTTCTTCCTTGTAGTATTGTAGTTGCTCACATCTCCAGGAAAGTGTGTTTGGAATAAAGTGTTCGCATAAGTGGGAAGCATAAAGGGAGCAGGTTCATATTTTGCATTGTTCTTATTGCTATTCATTTAGCAATTTACGAGAAGGTGACAAACTCCCTGATTATAACAGACTACTCACGAAGTGGTGGGAGGCTAGGTTTATCAAGTGCCAAATGAGTGAGATCTACTTCACCTACTTCCAGGGACAACTGTGAGGGTCATCTTTTATATATCGAAACACATTCTACCCACGCCACCTTTAGCTCCCCCTCTGATAAAGTCCTCCCAGCTCCCCCAGAAAGAATGTCGTTTCCATAGCTAGATCTAAGAACCTGCTCTGTCCGTTTCATTAATTTCTGGCAGAATTCCTAAGTGGAACCTGACTTAGCAATACAGCTTGTGTAAGCCAAGGAGAAAGGGTTTCACTGCAAAATTTATAGATCTGCTTTAGATCGGCTGTGCACTGCCTTGAACTAAGGAGAATAAAAGGAAACCTGGCAAAAATCTGAAGGGTTCATGTATCAGCATCTCCATCCCAGATTCTTCTGACAATTACAACTTATTCCTGTGTTTGGCTGTTGGTTCAGAACAGCTGTACCCAGTCAGCTGACACTTAGCATCACCTGCAGTTCATTACTGCTTTACAATTCCATGATCATTTTTGTTCTTGCCGCAGCTCAAGGATAGAAGTGCTAATAAGCGCAATAGTCTGTGATCATATAAGATAGCTGCCACTGAATTTCCTCCAAGAATCATTTAATCATTAGATATCCCATTGCTAGCCTCAGGTGATGATGTAAGAATTTTTCAAATAAATGTATCATAACTTAGTATTGCGGGATAGCATGAAAAGGATAATTGTTTCATAGGGAAATATTTTGAAAAGCCTAAAAAGGGCTTTTATTATTTCCTTTCTTTTTTAATTTTTTATTTAAATTCAATTTGGTTAACATATACTGTATTATGAGTTTCAGAGGTAGAATTTAGTGATTCGTCAGTTGCATATAACACCCAGTGCTCATTCTATCACGTGCTCCCCTTAATGCCCATCCCCCCGTTACCCCATCCCNTTTCTTTTTTATTTTGTAATTTAAATTCAATTAGCCAACTTATAGGACATCACTAGTTTCAGATGTAGTGTTCAACAATTCATCAGTTGAGTACAACACCCAGTGTTCATCACACCACATGCCCTCCTTAATGTCCACCACTCAAATACCCCATCCCCCCCCCACCTCCCTCCCACAACCCTCAGTTTGTTCCCTAGAGTTAGTCTCTTATGGTTTGCCTTCCTCTCTGTTTTCATCTTATTTTATTTTTCCTTCCGGGGCTGGTGGGGGGTGGTTATTTCTAGTTTTAACGTACAGTTATCAATCTTACTTATCTTAAAGTCCAAGGAATAGGTATGATGTATCTGTCTGTTGCTTCTATCACTGCTAATCTTTATTGTTAGTTTTATAATGTGTACGGAGTGTCTGCTCTTGGGGGGAATGTTGGTTTCGTTGTTTTTAGTAAAAGCCTCCGGATTTGTTCTGGAAGAGCCTGGTGCAGTGTTTGCTGCTCAGCTTGGGTGAAGGGTAATCCTTGGCAACCTGTCAGGGATTCAGAGACCACTGGGGTCTGCTGGAGGATCAGAGTTTCTCTGTGGGAATGACTGGTGACAGCGCACGGCAGGTGGTCCGCTCAGCACTGTCACCTGGGGCAGCAAGGGAACCCGGCCCAATTCGTCATCCCCACAGTATCCTGTCAGCACTTAAGAGTCTTAAGCACAAAGCCTAAAGCATTTAAGGCAAACTTCCTCCTCATATCTTTTAAAAGCAATTGCTGTGGATGGAAATATTAATATGCAGCACCCAAGTTTTTCATACAAAGATCTAATATTGGATTCAAATGATATGTTGAGTGATGGATAGAAATATTGTCTACTCCATGATTTTACTAAATGAAATGATGCCAATTACATTGCCCTCTACCTGACAAAGAGGTGAGAGTGTAGCTGATAATACAGGGTAAAATCACCTCTCTTCCTCCTCTCCTTAGTTCATTTTGTTTGGTTTGTAGATCTCTGAAGGATACCTTGATGTGCATTTTGAAAGGACTTTTCCTTGGAGTAATACTAAAAAAAAAAAAGGCCCAGTTCTTAATTATTCATAATAATGATTTAAGAGTAACATGCAACTTTGAAATCCCCAGATTTCCATTGTCAAGATTCTTATCTGATTGACTAAACACCGTCCCTACTTGCCCAGTAATAACACCTGCTACTACTCACTGAGTACCAGGGTTGTGCCACTTCCCTTCCCTAGATTATTTCTGATGCCTACAAAATCCTACAGGAGTACCATTACCATTGTTTTCAAAATGGGAAAATTGCATTCTGGGTGGCTAAGTGATGTGCTCAAGGGCACAAAGCTAGCAGAAGGTGGGATTTAAACCAGATCTCTCTCCAGAGTGCAATTCAGTCTAACTTATCTTTGCTGTTACCCCTAAAAGCCTCGCAGAGAGTCATGAAATGGCCCAAAAACATGCCCTAGATGGGAGAATGCAAGGCAAGAAAGACCTTAAGTAATTCAGAAACTGAATAATCAGACACTATTTCTATCAACTAGAGTAAAAATCAGAATTGGAGAAGTCAAAAATGAAATAAAACAAAATGGGGACTAATGAAGGAAATGAAGAAGAAAAGTCAAAGAAAATGGAAGAAAAAATACATGAGAGGTCAAATAAAAGTAAAAAAGGGCATCTGAGTTTCACATGCAAATAGTAAAATAGAAATTGGGAAGGAAGTGAAGGAATTAAAAATCACTAAGAATGCGTCAGTAGCCAAGGAAAAAATTTTGTCTAAAGATACATATATGTTTTTTTTTCTTTTTCATGAAAAAGTCAGTAGGATCTTTGTTGGCTTACCATAATGCTTTTGCTATTCATCCTGATAATATCGGTCATGAACATTATGTAAGTTAGACTATTTTGGATTGAGACTGAGCACTGCTTATGGTGTTTGCAATGGTGTAAGTGGGGAGAAGTTCTGGTATGAAATGCCCTTGAGTTTCAGGACCCAGAGCTTTGGCTTTATTTAATCCCTATGCCTAATGGTGGAGCCATCATTTTCACTTTGCTGTCACATACCTGAAGTTTGCCAGGTGGATATCAAGCTTATCATAGCTGTAACCCAAAATTAAGACCAGTGTCTACTCCTAATTCAAAATGGATGAATTTTGTCATGCTGTCCTACTTTTTCAACAATATTAGACTCTTTCCATTTCCTCAAAAGTATGGTGGCAGTCAGACATTCAACAGTGTTCTTCTGAATAGAATAGAATGTATGTTAATATATATTCAACTAATAATATGTATTTTTTATTAGGAACAAATAAGCCACCTTGTATTCTTCTTTGCCATATATGTAAATCTAGGTATGGCTACAGATATAGATATCTGCATCTCTCTCTCTATATATGGATATCTATCTATGTATATATGTAATATATAAGATCTAAAAACTAGAAGGTCAAATATACACATAAAACGTAACTTCCAAAATAAATAAGTAGTTGCCATTCAAAAGTGACATTGAACTTGAGTTACACTGACATGACTTTATATCATTATTTTTGAGCCTTCCTGAAAAATATATTTTATTTATTTTTTTTTTAATTTTTTTTTTTTAAAGATTTTATTTCTTTATTTCACAGAGGGAGAGAGATCACAAGGAGGCAGAGAGGCAGGCAGACAGAGAGAGGGGGAAGCAGGCTCCCCGCTGAGAAGGGAGCCCGATGCGGGCCTCGATCCCAGGACCCTGAGATCATGACCTGGGCCGAAAGCAGAGGCTTTAACCCACTGAGCCACCCAGGCGCCCGAAAAATATATTTTATTTACTGGCCATAGTCTTCTCTTTTCCAACTTCCTTAGAAGATAAAATATTGGTTATAAAAAAATATTGAGCCTTTTTCCTATTTCATTCTAATTAATTAGCTGTGCTTACCCTTTGATAATTTTATTCCATTTAATTACACCCAGAAAGTACTTCACTTGTTTGCTGTTGTTTATTAAACCTGAAAGTGTAGCAAAGTCTGCCACACCTTATGTGAACTCTTCCTTTTAAGAGGATTTAAGACTAAAGACTGTTGAGAAGAGGGAAAGACACATGTAAACCTTCCCCTTCTTTATCTTCCATCCAGCTACGTCAACATCTACAACCGGGACAAGCCATCTTGTAAAGTGTGCAGAGAAGGAGAAAACTTTCTGTGTGAATGGAGGCGAGTGCTTCATGGTGAAAGACCTTTCAAACCCCTCAAGATACTTGTGCAAGTAAGAAAAGAAATCCTCTGTGTGGCTTATGTCTGTAACTGCTTCTTTCAGATGACTTCACGTCTCATGATGTCTTGTTGCTTCTTTGCCCGATTTTGTTGCATCCTGTTGAATAATGCTGTTTTATTTGTAGAGTGTTTTGAAAAGTTCACACCATTTGTCATTTCCTTTGTTACATCGGAATTGTTTTTTGCTTTTTTCAGTTTTCTTTGTGCCTTTATATTTCTAAAGTTGCTTTCCCCGTGGTTTTCCTCATTGGTACCTAGAAGAGATGTACAAATAATCATAGAGGTCTAGAACTTCTGAAACCTCCTTCTCCATGCAGTGCATGAATGAGGCTGTAAGATAATGTGCCTTTTTACCCCAGTGACCATCTCCAAAATGAATAGGACAGCTAAAAGCAGCAGAAGGACAGAAGATTCTTTACTTACGCATCTGTTACACTCGGCATTAGCTTACTGGTTTACAGCTATTCAAAAAATGGAATTTAGGATGATTTCACTAACAGGGGAAAAAAAAACAAACCCAAATTGCGTATTTGGAAATGCATCTAGTGTGTGAACCGTCATTGCGTGTGGAAGGCATAGTGTTCTTTCCTGTACTACCATTGTTTGGAAATATATTTAGAATGGTACTCTTTCCAGTGACCTGAAGAGTTGATGCACCATTAAGAAGGATCACAGTCATTCTTTCTTAACAGGCTGAATGAAACAATGATATTACCAGTACATTCAATATTTAAGCCTTGCAGTTAAAAGCAGTAGGTCTTATTACAACCACATGTTTATTGTGCCATGCCTTTTAATGCTCCTCTTGATATTCAGGCTGTATGTGGGACATGGACCTATATAATGTGATGCGGTAAAAAAATGGGTGACATCCCATCGAAATGATGAAAAACACCTATTTATTTTGTGGTTGCCTGACGGCTGTGTCCCCTTGTTCTAAAGTAGCCATAATTATCATAAGGAGGGAAAAAAACATGGCATCATAAAAACTACCTCCTGCTCCAGAACATGAGCTTGTGGTTTACATGGGGACACAGAAGAGCAAGTTTGTCAGCGACATAGCGGGGCTAATAGAGCAATTAGCAAAATGAAAAAAAAAAAAAGAAGAAGAAGAAGAAAAGGCACAAGAATAATTAAGAAGGCATTTCCCCTTTACATCATATAAATAGTATATAAATATTTATGTGCCAGTTCTAAGAAAACCTTTTATTTTTTATAAATTACAAAGGACATCATTAAAGTCACATGTTTTAAAATCATAACATCAAACAAAAATACCATTTTGGGGGAAATGTTTTGCCACACCCTGTGCTGTTCTGGACAAGGGCTGCCTGTAGGGCGTCTCGTGGGACCTCAGGTACTAAGTACAAGTGAACAAGTACCTCCTGGGCCCACTTTCTTGCCCTCAAAACCTTTTTTTTCTTTTTTTCCTTAAGCTCTTCTTATAAAAGAGTAGAAGTTGTTCCAAGAGAAGACAAGTTTTGGTAGTTGGGTAGCTGATTCTATCAATGAAGACAAGCAACTTATAAGATTAAATAAAGTCTTTTAGAGTGACTAAAAGACCAAGAATGTAAGAATAGACTTCTGATCTCAGTTACTAAACATCACTTTCATATAGATAGGTTATAGCCTTAAGCCAAGATAAAACTCAGAGGTAAAAGGCATTTTCAAAATTTCAAAGCGCAGTGAAAATGAAAGAGCATGTAGAAAATTATTTTCTGCCAGGTCCAAATGACTTCAAGTGACAATGAGTGTTTATTGGTTTAACAGTAATCCTAGAGATTCACTTTTTGATCATGGGTATGTTGAAATCGACATATCTATAGTAAAGAATAGAAGTTAGTCAGTTTGGGTCTTTGATTCTACCAACTTGCTATGAACACAACACAAACATGGCACCCCATATTTACCATATTGAACTGGGATGAACAAATTTTATAATCTTTTCCAAGGTTTCCTCTAATCAAAATAGAAACAAATAGAAGCTGAGAATTATAATCTATACATTATGACATTATCACATGGGGAAATTTTGTTATTCCATTCTAATTTTAGGCAAACCACCTAATTATGTTTTAATAAATCTCTTTGGGAAAAAAATTGAAATTATAGGTCCGTGAATTCTCCTTCTTTTTAAACAACTGCACCCAGATTATCTTTGTCTCATGCAATTACTTCTTGAGAAAAGCATCTAAGACCACAATATTTTAATTATAATAATGAAACACGATCATTTTTCATCATGGCCTTTGCAAAGATTTACAAGCTGCATGAGTTCATATGATAGTTTCTGAATACCTCTAAGGAACCAGTGCAGTGATTTTCCACATATTAATTTCAGCTATATTCTGCAGCCCTCCCACGTCCTACACAAAACATGCAATCACATAAGTGCTGTTCATTTGTTCCATTTTGGTATTGTGCCAACAACCATAATTTTTTTCACCCACCGGTTTTTCATTAAATTTTAAGCCCAATCCAGAAAAAAATACTTGATGTGTATTTTTTTAATCTTGACGTGAAATGTTTGTTATTCCTCTAATAAATATTAAAGCAACAAACCATGAATGAACACTCTGTAGCTCCCAAGCTAATTGTCTAGTGGGTTATGCTTGTCTTCCACTTCTCAGCAAATTGACATCATAATTTTATTGGGCTGGGTTGGCGTTTTTTTTGTTTGTTTTGTTAATTATAATCTCTCGGTAAAGTGTTAAAAAGCTTATCACTGGATTTTGTTGGAAAGAAAATCCTTGACACCTATGGTTTTGATAACTGTTTTACCCCTTTTGGACCATGTTTTTATTGAAGCATCAAAGAAGGCCAGTACCTTGAAGGAAGAATTAGAATATATTTAACATCCAGAATATTTCAGGTATTTTTTTGTTGAATGAAAGTGTTTTTCTTTAATCCTTGTATGAAAAAATCTTTAACATAAAAAATAATCACTACTCAGAATTGAAACAAAGGCACATAATATACCATGTTTTTTGATGGTATACTGTTCACTAGACCACATGAATAGAGACAGAAAACAAAAAATGCTACATTGGCTCATCATGGTCCTGTGTACGAAGCCAGTTCATAGTTTCCATCTGGTCCATCTGCAAAAGCAAAACATTACTGAAGCATGAGCCACATCGTTCAAAATCAACTTTATCCCATGACTCAGAAACACCACAAGCATGGAAGTTTCCAAGTAGTCTCTCTGGTCACCTAATCTACTGTTGTCTTCTTGGGAGTTGAAGACTGTACAGCTGATCTCTTTTGTCTCTCCACTTAGAACAAGGTGTTCCAAATGGATTAACCATGTAACAGTTAAACACTTCTCTGAGGAGAGGTTTGCTGGTTATTTGGACATCCCCCTGGGGACTGTGTGGGAATTTCAGCGGTGGTTCTCATCTTTTATATTGCTCTTCTCTCTATAGTAATTTAAAATTTATCCTGGGGAAAAAATAGTTACTATTCCAGATCACATAAAGACAGGAGAAGAATCATTCCATCTTCTACCATTTGATGCCCCGTGTAATCGCATAGTTCACAAGAAACAAGACAATTTGGAATAACATCCAGATTTTCCTTTTTGCTTTTCCCCTTGTTCTTGTATATCAGTTCTTCTGAATAGTTTCAGTAGAGAACTATTTTGGAAGATGTTGATGTGATTTTTTTTAATCTAAAAATGATTTTATACCAGACCATATTTATAAACCCATTATGTTCTCCCATGGACAGATGTGGCTTTCCCATGAGGGGATTAGAGTCTTAACCACCAATTTTGGTGAACGGTCTTGAGCCCTTTCACTTCCACTCTCTGGACGATATCTTTATGTATGATATAGAGTTAATATGTTCTCCAAATTTCTTCCCAGGGAGTCCATGAAATTAAATTTCTGCTAAAGTATTTCTAACTCTGGGGAAGCAAGATTTTTTTTCCTTATAATAAAAAGTAAATGGTAGTATTACATTTTCTCTGTAGATGTTAGACAAATGCATACACCTGTCTTAATGGACTATGCTAGCATGTTTAAAAAACAAAAAACAAAAAATCACTTCTTCATTTTACTTAACATTAACAGTTTTACTTGGTTTGGTGGAGCTACCAGCTAGCTTTTATAACTTTGCATTTGACAGGTCATTTAATATCTCTGACTGTTATTTTCCTTATAAGCAAAAATAAAAAACAACAAACACACAAAACTTGGGAAGATGGGCGTTGCCTTCAAACTTGAACTTACGATTTGATATCATTTTTATGAAGCTATGTAGTATCTACAAGGGCCTATGAAAATACACATAACCGTAGGAGATAAAGTCACAACAAATATGTTATAATAAACTCAATAAATGAAACAGTAAACATTTGTTTATAGAACAACTGTATCTATGCCAGGCATTTTTTAAAACACAGAGAAAATGAAAGGCATGGTCTCTGGTCCCTGGGAAGTCAGTCTGTTTAGGAAAATGAAGTAGCTAAAATAGTAAATCAATTAGAATGAATATATCCCAAGTGGTGCGATGCTGATTATTATGATAATGAAAATTGAAAGAAGGAAAAGAAAAGACAGGAATAACTTGAAGAAGACTCTATAAACATAGCCATCACTTATGGAGTCTTTCCCATAGACCAGGCAGGCATTGAGGCTACAATAAGTTTTTCTGCAAGACACAGTGACATGCATAGCTAGACCAGCAGCTCTATTCTGGGACGCAAAACAGACATAAAACAAAACAAAACAAAAAAAACCAACTTAGACACAAGGACCAATTTATGATCTCCAAAGACCGGGCAGATGACCTTGGACACTGTGAAAGATAATAGGGAGTATTAGTAACTTATGGAGCAGGAAACCGACACAATTAACATAGAGCGGACGTTTAGGGAAGACAGACTTGGGGACTAGATAAGGTGGGGCGAGAAAATCAGACACACTAGCTACGGTTAAAGTTTTATAAAATCCTGGCATAAAAATGATGATGATGTTTGTAACACTTTTTAGTAGCTGGATTAAGATAATTAAACAAGGGGATGATGACTCAAATTCATGGTTGTATTCTGTGGCCTCATTATCACAGCTGTAGAAGGAGAAATTTGGAAGAGATAAAAGGAATATACCTCCAGTCCGTAAACACAGACTGCTAACTGTTACTCTTCCTTCATCCATTCTTCGGAATGGGTGTGACACTTGCCTACAGCACTTTTCTGTTCTTAAAACCTAAAACGTTTAACAGATGGAGAAGCATTTGTGAGAGAGAGTGGGTGCAACTCTGGAGACTTAGATCTGCTCTTACTTAGGATGACCACATCCTCTATTTCTTCTGTGTCTCTCATGCATGGAGAATCCTGCCTTGTACTTACTAGGTATTAATTAACTCACTCTGACTTCCACTAAGGCAGGTTGAAGGAAATTCTTTTGTCCTTATAGAAAATGATTTAGGTAAGGTTAAAAATCAGGTGCACTGACTAGGTGTTCTTAAGAGTTTGTTTCCTTTTTTTCTCCTAAAATCAGCTAGGTGGCCACGTATTTATTAATCTTCTATGAGGCAGGCTCTTTGCTCGTGCTTAGCATGAGGTACTGAACGAAAGCCATGGTGGACTCTGCCCTCATGGACTCTGTAGGCTATCGAGAGTAGCAAACATATTTCAAGTAATTAATTTAATTACAAATGATGGGTGTGCCGAGTGCTGCGATGGATATTTAGGGAGCTAAGGGAATGTATCACGGGGGACCCCGACTATTCAGAGGTGGAGACTCGGGGCAGGGGGAGTATATGCAGCCCTTGCCTTGAGAAGCAAATAGCCTATTTAAAATAAAACACAATTTTGTAATGTTCATATTGAATTATTTAAGTAAAAAGCGAACATTTAGCTGTTTTGCCATAAAACGAGACTAGGGGAGTAGACAGAACTGTAAAGTCGTGAGTCTTCAGGCTGTTGGACGTGACGGGGGAGGACATCCTCCAGGGAGGAAGACCAGACCACGAAGTAGCACTCAGTATGTCCTCGAGTCACGGCGACGTGGAGATGTATGGGATGTAGAGTGAGCCCGTATGCGATGAAATCGTTTGACCCCAGACTTACCTAGATACATCATGTCGAGTAAACAATGGCGAGAGCTTGAGTCTACGGATGAGCATTTCAGAACAAGCTGTACAAACAGAGCTCTGGGAAGGGCACCAAGGTTCAGGACGGGCTAATTCATAAACACTGCCACCCTCATTATTGGAATTGTGTGTCTTAGACATTGAGAAACAACACTGGAGAGCCAGGACAACTCTGATTTTTTGTTTGCCTCGATATTTACGCATGAATCCAGCGTGGCCCATCTATGTATACCACAATCTTCTGGCTTGACAAAGCGTCCCCAGGTCATAGTAAAAACAGGGAAAGTGGTGATGCGAGCTCGCTGAACACTAACGGGGAGGTATACGGGGTTGGATCTGAAGGAAATGTTACTGAAACATTTTATATTTAATATTTTCTTTAGTGATGTTAAAGAAGGCTTTCCCTTGAGGAAATCGATATCTTTTGCAGACGATGCCGTAAAGAACACTGAAACACAAATTAGAAAAGCATGTACAAACCTCAAAAAATTACACTTAAAGGTAGATAACAGAATGAGGTTCACCGTGGGGAGAATGCAGGCCAATAGTAACAATACATTTGGGAAAGGTAATCTACAACGCAGATACTCAAGCTGTGAGTGGGCGAGGTCTAGCCAGAATGCCTAGCAGGGGAGGGAGGGGGTGAGAAAGTCAGCACTTGCAATGTGATGCCGTAGGAAAACAGACCATCACTGTTTGAGCGAGTGTCGAGACTGCCAACTCTAAGGTTACACGGATTGAGAGCAAAAGGCCCTCCCCATGTAACACTTAAACTAATTGAGATTCCTTAAGATGTATTTGTTGGCATTTCCATTAGTTGATATTTGTAAACATTAAACACCAAAGCAATTATTTCAGAGGTTATACAATATGAAGGAAATACCACAATTAGTCTCGAGGTAGAGCGAAAAGGCAACAGGGACTCTTCTTTTTGAGGCAAGGTCTTTTTTTAAACTCTCCAAAGATGTCATTGTAGGGTGATGACCAAGAGGGAGGAGATACCAGCTATAGACCTTGTTTCCCTTTTGGGCTCTCACACTGTACCCTATCCTGATCTCTTTCACTGTCTTCGCCTGTCTGGGTTGGGATTCTCTGTGGCGAGGACAGTGACTATATCTTGATGGTTCTGTATCTCTAATTTTAACACAGCGCCTACCTTGTCAAAAGCTCTCATAAAATGTTTGTTAAACCAAGCCTAGGATAGTATCAGAATGCAGTGTCCAGTAAAGAACTGTATCAAAGAGACTTTCATATAGTCAATTGATTTGCCAAGTACAGGTCGATACTGAACATCTGGCTTTTATTCTTACAGTTTATGACCAATGACGCTCCTCTACTGACTCCGAAATAATTTTTTTTTTTAAATAGCAGCTTCTAACGCTGAAAATTCCAAATTCTTGGAATTTTCCCAGACTCATACCAAAGCATATTATTCAAAATCAGATGAAATTTACCATACTCTTATCTCCAAAGAAAGCGATCGATCAGATGATTGATGTAGAATGCTAATTTAGAAATATGTGAGAAGCCAGTCTTTCAGAAGTAACTCCATAGAAGTTAATCAGAGCTTATTAGATCAGATGAGTTTCCATTTGCATATGCTTTCTCTATACCATCGATGCAGTCTGCGGTTTGCTTACGTAGACACTATCTCAGTCTCTGCTTCCTTCCATTTGATTTGGCAACAACTCTAGATGTCTACAAAAGTTACGTAATTTTGCTGTACATTCAAATTGCTTTAGGCATAGGTATTTGCAGTTCATTTTCCCTTCCTGGTGGTCTTAAAAATCCATCCTATCAAAAATGTTTTTTCAAAGTCCTTGAGTCCTCCCCAACCAGTAACACATTCAGAAGAAAGGCTGTCAGAGTTTTCGTACAGTGATTCCATGTGTTAGGATGAGCATTGACTCCCAGAACCTTTGTGGTGAAAGGAGCCTTTGATAAATCACTTAGTTAAGTCCCTTCATCTTATCACTGAGGAACACTGGGGGCTGATGAAGCCAACAGACTGCCCACAACAAGCAGCAAGACAACTGTGGTGACAGGATAGAGGGACTTAGTCTCCATTTTCCAAGTTCAGGGTTCCTGACACCTTGAACTTGAATGTACGTACGGATCTCTTAGGGATCTTGTTAAAATGCAGACTCTTACTCAGTAGTTAAGAACCGGGGGCCCAAGATTCTGCATTTCTATTAATAAGATCCTAGGAGATGCTGACGCTATTGGTCCGTGAACCACACTTTAAATAATAATAAGGCTTTACCCTAAAAAAATTTATCTGAGTGAGGGTAAACATTAGCATAAGGATAGTTTTGGTTCAGATACAACTGAGAGTTCCAAAAAAGATTGGCAAACCTTCAGCAGGTCTGGTGTTACTATACCAAATAGTCTATGTCATCTTATGATGGAGATAAACCACCAGGCCATAATTCCAGTTTCCTAGGAAACGTCATTTTAGAAGTTCATACTAATTAGAAAATTGACTGGGTAAGATTTTTGACCCACTTCACCTAGTTGTCCTGTGCCTTCTCACCTCAAAACTGGCATCCAAGGTGCATAAATGATAATTTTCTAATAAATGCCTTCCTTTTCTTAAGGGACTTATGATTCTTCAGCTGTATGTTAATGTCATGATCCTTAAATCAATGCACTTCTTACCTCAAATGGTTCTCCCCCACCTCCCCACCACAAACATAGTGTTCACGTGTCTTATACCATGTTCATTGTATGGAACAAGTGGATTATTGTGTGACCAGCATGAGATTTCTAATTTTTATCAAGAATGCAAACAGGTAAGGTGAAATGGTCATTATAGAATGTATCCTCAATTCTGGATTGCCAGCTTAATGGTAGGGTATGCCTATGTGGATTTGTGGTCCTGGTTCAGAAACAAACACACAAACAAAACCCTGTGTATTTCAGAAGTCATTATGTGAAATAAGTTCTGTGGAAAACGGGTCACCATGTATTTTCCTCATATACCTGAAGAAACTGTTACTGAAGCATGTGTAATACATCTTTATGAAAAATGGCCCAACCTCACAGACTACCATCTTATTTCTGGATTTCTCTAGGTATATCTTCCTTTATTCACTGCTGAAAACATATTCTAACCAAAAATAACCAGTTTAATAATATAAAAGTATTTTGAAGGGTCAAAAAGAGCTATATCAATACAAGACGTTTGCTGTTAAGTTTATTGATAATACACTAATGAACATAATGACACTTTACATTTGCACAAGAACTCATGGGACTAAAAATCAAGATGTGATAGTGCTTTATCTTACAGGCCATTCTTGATGAAATAGGAAAATTAGATGTACCAAATCACTTGGTAATATTTTTTTGGCATTGAATGTGGTTTTAAGGGGAATGAGAAAAATATCACCCTTATGTTTGTAAAAATGAATAGTTCTATTCACATTTCTTTGATGCCAAAAAAATAGTGTTTATTCTTATTTACTCTGGAGAAGACAGGGTCATGTGTAAATCACGAGGTGTGTGCTTGTTACAGCTACATTTTATTAGGTGCTTTGCATGGTTGTTATGGTATAGCTCAACTCTTAATAGTAATCACGGCTACGGGTGTTGAGCCTCTGTAAGTTTGCTCGCTAGAACCTTTTTGATGGCCCTATTTACTAGAGCATGTTATCGGGTACAGTGAATCCAGTACGAAATGCTTTCGTTACTGGTATAACAGCAACAAAAAGAGCAATTAGAAGGAACTGCCAGAGTTAGGCTCATCCCCGTTGCAAGACCTCACAAACCATATGGGTGAACGTATGTGAGTAAAATGAGAATATTATACCATGGAAGATAGTTTCACCTTAGATGCAAAGTGCCCTCTATTAAGTATGACTATAAAAGAATAGCCCTCCAAATTTTAAAAAATGTACTTGCCTTTGATTTGGGATCCATGGATGATATGAAATGTGTGCTAATAAATAATCTGCCTCTTTCTGTCGTATAGCATTAAAAATGAGTCCTAATTCGTAATACCTTTAAAAAAATAGGGAATATAGTTGTTCTTGTCGGTAATCATGAGACTACATAAGCAATTCTACTGTAGTGTGTTGATTGAACGAACATAAAAGTAGGTATGAATGTACAGAATTGAGTGTATAGAGACGGAAAAGCTCAGGATCATTTAAATAATAAAAGATCTTGGATGGAACCGTGGAAGTCCTTACCAAAATCAGTGTTTTAACAAGGTGTAGGAGTCAGTGCCCCGTGACAGATAAGGAAATGCCAAAGGGAAGGAGACTTAGCGGCCCAGACCTTGCCAGCCCTGTCCAACTTTTCAGCCGCCCTTGAGTTAAATTTCAGTCAGCTGTTCTTAGGAAGACTGAAGCAAACCACAACAAAAATATATGCCCCGCAGTTGTCATGGAACATGGTTTTTTAAATGTGTTCTTTTCCTTTCCTTTGTGTTGTTCAGTCACCAGGTCATTGTAGGAATCTCCGTATTCCATAGGAGGAAAATTGCCAGTCTGAAAATTCTATTGCTTATCACATTTTTGCCCTCTAGGTGCCAACCTGGATTCACTGGAGCAAGATGTACTGAGAATGTGCCCATGAAAGTCCAAAACCAAGAAAGTATGTTAAAATAATCTGAAATTTGCTTTCTCCCCCAAACTACAGCAACAATTACTACCACTTGGTGGTTTTACAGTTCGGTTGTAACTGATTCCTTTTGTCCTAACAATGGTTTAAGCACTCGGGGCGTGAACTCCTTCAGTGTGAGCTTGTTTCACTCTCTCCCAGCGTGGGGCCCAAGGATCATCGAGGTAAATGAGAACGACCGGCCAACACGGCCGGCCGGTGAGGCTGGCAACCATGACAGGCAGGCCAACCAAAAAAACATTTCCTTCCAACACCTTTGACCAAAGCTCTCAAACGGAAAACGGACTCGAAGAAAACCTCCAAGTTCATTGTAGGTGAGTCCCTTTGAAAGAAAGCCGCCCCTCAAGATGCCGCCATCTTTCCTTCATACAGACCCGAGGACCACATTTCGTCCAAATCTTGAATCCTTTGGGGGAAAGGCCAGAGTCTGGAAACCATGGTTAGGACAAAGACTCAGTTCCTGAGGGTGAACTCACCAAGTTCAGTCAAATGACACTGAAGGAGCTTCTTTCTAGCGTGTATTCACCTCTTCTCTTTTTCTCTGTTTTTTCTACCATTGTTTTTTGTTTCTTCTCTCAGGTGCCCAAATGAGTTTACTGGTGATCGCTGCCAAAACTACGTAATGGCCAGCTTCTACAGTACGTCCACTCCCTTTCTGTCTCTGCCTGAGTAGGAGCATGCTCAGTCGGTGCCGCTTTCTTGTTGCTGCATCTCCCCTCAGATCTCACCTAGAGCTAGATGTGTTTTACCAGGTCTAACCTTGACCGCCTCTGCCTGTCGCATGAGAACATTAACACAAGCGATTGTATTACTTCCTCTGTTCGTGACTAGTTGGCTTTGAGATACTAATAGGTGTGTGAGGCTCCGGATGCTTCTGAAATTGATACTGAATAATGTGATCCAAGACGATAGTCAATATCCCACAGTGCAATCACAATAAAGGCATTTAAAAGTCTCACTTTTATTGATAAAATAAAATCATTCCGCTAAACAGTCCATCTTCTTTATAAAAAACGGCAACATCCTGAGAAGGATGTTGCTAACTTGTAATCAATATGCACTTGAAATGATGGTAAGTTAATTTTGGCTCAGAATGTGTTATTTATAACAAATAAACATACTAAAAAGAGTTCAGATGTTTCTCTTCATTAACAGTTTGCATTTAGGTATTTAAAAAGGCAGAGTAGGAAAATTACAAACAAACATTTCACAGCAAATGAGATAGCCTAGCTTCTCCTTATGTGGGTTAGGAAACAAGTGATTCAGGACTAGTTTAAACTTCATTTATTTATATTAGCATTCCTTTATGCTAGTGTCAATGATAATTTTAGGGACAAGAAGGTTTTTTAAAAATAATACTGACTTTGAAATATAATAGTTCACCTCTAGGTAGATATTTTTAAATGCAGAACTAGGAAATTTTGATGGCTCTCTATGGCTTCGTGAAATTTTGAACATCATTCTTTTTTTTTTTATTTTTTTTTTTTTATTTATTCATTTGACACAGAGAGAGAGATTACAAGTAGGCAGAGAGGCAGGCAGAGAGAGGAGAGAGGAGGAAGCAGGCTCCCCGCTGAGCAGAGAGCCCGACGTGGGCCTCGATCCCAGGACCCTGGGATCATGACCTGAGCCGAAGGCAGCGGCTTTAACCCACTGAGCCACCCAGGTGCCCTTGAACATCATTCTTAAGCGACCCAATTCACATGTATGTAATTTGCATGGACAACTAAATTATGTAATTTGTCCTGCTGTTGTGAATTGGGCTATCGCTTTTGCATTCTGGAGCTTTCAAAGCATTATATTTGAGGGGGATTCTATATAGTTATCCGTTGAGATCAGAGGTCGACAATTTTCTTTTTCTGTCAAAGATCAGATAGTAAAGACTTCAGGACTTGCAGGTGATAACATCGCCTGCACAGACCACTAATTCTGCCAACTCAACACAAAAGCCCCTGTAGACAGCACGTGAACTGATGAGCATAGCTGTGCACTATTAAAACTTTATTTACGCAACTAATGAATCAGTGAACACTACGTCAGAAACTAATGATATACTCAACAGTGGCTAACTGAACTTAAATAAAGAAATAAATAAAAATAAAATAAAACTTTATTTACGAAAGCAGGCAGTGGGCTGGATTTATCAACCCCTGATTTGGATTGTCAGTTGCTCAGCCTGAAAAATATTTCACATGGCTTATCAGTGTAAATTCACGTAACACAAGAAACAGTGATACAAGCTGGTCATTTGGGAACCCTAAAAGACTCAGTTTTGCCTTTGCTTGCATGCATACAAAGAACAAGATTCTGCTCCTCCTGTTAACACTCATCGAAGAATAAATTTCATGGAAAAGTTAATTTCTTATCCATTATGGGGAGATCACATCCACAATATTCGATTGTTTATTTAGAGAGGTGGTGCTTTTCGTGTATTTACATAGGCAGCATATCGGAGGTTATGTCTTAGGCTGTTGGAAAAATTAGTAAATTGGCATTTGCCAGATTTTCAAACACAGTCTTCCCTTTATCCACAAGCCTTTAAATAATACACGTTTAGTGGAAAGAATTTTTCTCCCCATAGCTATAGATTAATCTTTTTAAAAGTATATAAGATGCAAAGTAAAAATATAGGAGAAGTAATAGAATTTTACTCAATATAGTAAGATGATTCCTTTTAGAAATCGGTTTATATTCAAAGAGCACAGATTTAGCAAATCACGTGCCTGTGTAAATACAATAGCATTGTATTTTAGAATTTCATGAAAATTCCAAATGTTTGTATTTTCCTTAAATTGTTGGTGTTGTGTAGAGTTTCATTGTGCACTAGAAGCCGTGTTAGGCCCCTATCTAGAGAAAAGCATTTTAGAAAAATGAAGCTATCTCCCCAAATAATGATGCAGTTTAGATCTGACAGTAGTAACCAGAAAAAATGTTTTCAGCTTCTATTTTAGACCATTTTCTTTTTCCTAAGATATTTCAAAATAGCCACTATTTATTCAATCAGAGTGTGATTCCATAAATAAATTCTTTAGTAAGCTTTCGATCGCACTATTGGAACACATCCAGGAAGGCAGCATTCCTATTTATCCTGATGTAACAAAGATTGATCAGAAGCACATTTCTGAGCAGAAGCTGTAAATGGCTGGGCATCAATGCCACCTCCGAGCTAGAAACCCAAGAACTGCTGTTCAGAAACTGCTTTCCAACGTTGTCTTGCCCAGAGTTAATTTCCTAACCCCAATGTCTTAAATTCTCCATGTTCAGTTCTGCTAATCCCTGTAGAGAAGGCAGGCTGCTTTAAGAACTTTATGTTCAAGTGGCCATGTCGTATGCACGACGAATAAAAAATGTCAACACAGTGGTCATGATTAAAACTTGATTGTGTTCATAATGTTTGAAACACATACATAAATTTTAAAAGAAAAGTTGTTCCCCAGGTGCGGAGTGAAACTTTTTTTTTCAACTTTACCAAACTACGTTTTCCAATTAAAGAATGACATTCTAAAAGAAGGTACAATTTTTAAAATGCTTATTAGCATGTGGCTTACATTATTAGGATTTGAGGCAGTTTGTCTGGTCAGAGTATCCTGTGGGCATTATTGATTTATAAAAATGGATTTCAAGTATGAAAGAAAAGAAGAAATGTATATTTTATAGGTCTTTCTTGAAGGCAGCCATTTGCCTCGAAATAAAATGTATTTGGAATACCTTCTAGGAAAATGTTGTCAAGGGTAGTCAGTTTCAAATTTGACCTATCTTGACACAGAATTCCTACTTTAAAGGACTGTGTTCATCATTGTGGGGTATGTTGGGGGGGACGGTTACCGAAAATTCATAACGGATTTATAGACTTACTGGACAGGAAAAAAAAGCATTCACAGCTTCAATAGTTAGAGGCAGTATGGAGCGAGTATGTCATGTATAAAGTAATATATAATAGGAGGTAGTTATCGAATAGCCCAAATTACAGAATCTTCTTAAAGACTACAATTTTACAACTTTAAAGCATATTCTTGGAATGAGTAAACCCAATAGATATCCTTAAACGTAGTTTTGCATCAGAGGTTCCTAGTGCATAAATGACTTGTGTTGATTTCTGAATGCTTTGAAAACCATGGAAGCTATTCATTTATTTATCCAACATGTGTATCTTGCTGACATTAGAATAAAGGCACATTTCATGACAAACTGTCACAAAGCCCAGCTGAGTGTTAGTGAGACTTCACTGTGTGTGTGTCGGTGAGTGCGCTCATGGGCACTGGAAGCTTGGGAGCAAAGAGAAAGTCTCCTGTTACATTTCAGAAGGCTCAGTGGCAATGAGGATTTGTATATGTGGGGGAAAAAAACCCAACCCTACCTTTGTAAAGGTAAGTCAAAAACACAAAGTCAGACAGTAAATTGGTCCCTCTTAGCACTGGCATTGACAGACCTTTGAGAAGTCTCAGGGCTGCAGCCAGTCAGTACTCTACCAATGTCTTTGATATTATTTGCATAAGGAGGCCCAAGATATTAAAGAGTAAAGTCCTGAATGTCTTCAAGTTTTAACAGAAACCACAAAATGCACATACAGATAAATTTTGGTAAAAAAAAAAGGTGTCTTATTGTTCTTTTCTCTGATGTGATCGAAAATTTAAATTAACCTATAGGTTAATCAGTTCTCTTCAAACAATTATAAATTCCTAAAGCAAAGGATTAGTGAGTCAATGTTTAATAGTTTCTGGAGACTCTTAGATTTAAATTAATTTTTTATATTGCTTACTGCACAGCAGGAAATCACATGTAGAAAAGGAAACTAAATTGTTTACAGTAACCTTTGTGTTTTTGAATTATTAATTTAATTTGAAAAATGTAGTGGCTAGACAGAAGTTTAATAGGAAGCGTATGATACATAACGAGCCTAAGCCAACGTTAGATTAAATAGAACGGGTAGAAAGTAATAACCTTTTCATAAAATGAAAATTATTTGTGTATTCTGCTTTTCTTGACTCACAGTGAAAGAGATGTAGCCACCAATAGTAAAAATAAATTAGAGCAGTATCTGCTCCAGGTTGAGAATGACTGATGCATGTTTCCTCTGCTTGTTTCCTTGTTAGGGCTTATGGCCAGAAGAGATTCCAATTTTAAGTACCAATTTCCCTTTGAATTATTTGAAATTGGAGCTGCCTGATATGAATGACTTCCCATGAAATGAAATTATAGTTAGG
Organism: Ailurus styani; assembly: GCA_002007465.1. Classification (NCBI taxonomy): domain Eukaryota; kingdom Metazoa; phylum Chordata; class Mammalia; order Carnivora; family Ailuridae; genus Ailurus; species Ailurus styani. Next base: position 1,809,247 of record LNAC01000225.1, read on the forward strand.
CTCACAGACTTACCTATAAAACTGTAAATGCAGTAATATGTATGCATGGGCATGCTACTAATTTTATTGAAGACTTAACCAAGCTTTCTACGCCACTAATATAGATCATTAGCAGTGTTCATGTAGGCATGGAATAATGATTCTCTGGAAAAAGTTTCTGTAGATATCTCTTGATTTTAACCCTTAAATTATTACTGACTGGTAGGAGGAAAAGGCATAAGATGGAAGGGATTCTAGGGAGAAAAACTGAGTCACATCTTCAAGGAAATGTATAAGGAAATTTATCATCGCTTCCTTGGAAAATGAATTCTTGTACTTGATGTTCCAAAATTTATATAAAGGAAGCAGATGGTGAGGGGGTTGCCATTTTGTCAAATTGAGTGTTGCACAGAAACAAGTGAAGTTCATTTGGATTTAAATAAATTGTGATTTTACTGTGAATATTGTGCAACCGACTTAATCCTAAATCCTCTCGCTTTTAATTTATAAAAAGTTTAGCTTATTTGCCTAAGTGCCCTTGACTCAGGACAGACAGAATATTATACATCGTGCCTCTCGTTATTGTTACATAATGTACTCTTTTGATTTCTTTTTTAATCTGGAAGCTTCATTTTCTTAAGAGGTGGAAAGTTTCTAAAGTCTAAATTCTTGAGTATCCCCCCAGAAGCTTTCAGAGTTTTCCAGAGTTTAATGAGTTAAAAGTAAACCTACACGCAATTAAGTGGCCCAAGGTAGATCTCCAGAGAGGTCTGTTCTCCAAGCTCATAACCCTTTTGCTGTTGGCCGCCATATTTCATGGCTCCTTTATTCCACAGTGTCTCCCTGTGACACATGTGTGAGGATCCTAAGCATTTTGTCAGTGAGAAATTAACTGGTCCAGAGTCACTGACCAGGTCAATGGCAGAGGCAGGACCTAGAACTGGGACAAGCCAGCGCACTTAGATTTTCTGCTCTCTACTTGAGGTGCTTTGTCCTTGCCCAAACTGATGTTTTGTTTTGGTTTGGTGTTGTTTTTTTTTTTTTTTTTTAAAGAGAACTGCACCTCAACTGCATGTTTTCAAACTCAAGAGGTGCTGTTTTAGAGGTCCTATTTTTTGGACCACTCTGGTATCTTTCCAGTCAGGGATCGAGGGAAGAACTATAGGCCCCTGAATCTCCATTTTCATTCCGTCCTTCCTTTCCACTTGCCTCCACCACGTGCGGGCAAGTAAGGAATCCCAAAGGGTCCCACCCGATGAAATTTGATTCACAATTTTTTGCTTCAAGAATGGAAAGTGTCATTTCTGGAGGTTTTGGGGTTTTATTTTTAATTGGCCCATGTTCCCCATTCCTTCACTGGAGCCTCTGTAGGTTCTGCTCGTCCTGTCATCCCAGAGCCTCCACGGACACATCTGCCAGGACCATGGGCTGTGGACTCACACCTTTGAGCCCCTTCCCGGGCAGCCCTGCAATACCTCTGCGCCCTGTGCTGCCATCTGGGTAGCAGAGCTCAGCACCGTGGAGTGCCCATCAAATTGGCTGTCTGTTATTTGAGGGAGTCCTACATTGACATTAACTAAGGACCTCAAGAATTGGATCCTTCCCACAGCCCCCTCCTTTTTTTATTTCTTTTCTTTCTTTCTTTTTTTTTTTAACTGTTTGGGAAAACGAGGCATTGAGAGTTGTCCAATGCCACACAGGACTTATTGGAAAAATCTGGAGGCCAGCTCTGTGCCCCAATTCCCTCTCTGGCTTTTTGGGCAGAAGCATTGTTGCTTTCTGTGAATGAAACGTTATATGTAAGTGGTGGAGAAAGTGGAAGGTTAGAAGCAGAAGAGGAGATAGGTTTTTGTTTTTTGGTGTGTTGTTTTTTTTTTTTTTAATAACCAAACAACAAGAAATGTGTAGAGCATGACTATCCAAACTGGGAAAAATGTAAATCCAATGCAATAAAAATTTCAGACCAAATTGCTATACTGTTGGCTTCTACTCCTGGCTCTGCCACTGGGTGCCTTTGGGTAAAAAACAAAATCACCTCCCTGGGACTTTGCTTCTCCCTTTTCAAGAGAGGAATGAAATAATACTGAATGCCTTTTTTTTTCCCATTATAAATATGGTATTTCTGTTCCCAGAGGATGAAGTAGCATAAAGGATAGTTCAGGAGTACAACTTCTCCCTCAGTAAGGTCTTTTAAGGGTTAATAAAGACAGGGTGTGCTGGTATGTGCACACCTCTTTAAAATGACAAGTTCCCTATGCGGACTCACCGGAGGCGTACCTGAGCACTGCTTCCTTAACAACCCACCATTTGTCCTGTTCAATGTGCACGCCCAGAGAGCCGTTAATAGTCATGTGTAATGTGTTTTAGAGTGCAGTGTATTGCTCTTTTCTGAAACTTTTTTCCCTTTCTTTCTTTTTTTTGTCAACTTTCTGCATTGGCAGAGCATCTTGGGATTGAATTTATGGGTATGGACCAATCATCATTCCTTTTAGCCTGCAGAATTTAGAACCTATGAGATGAAATCTTTTCCCTTCCTACTCTTACCTTCCAGTTCCTAACTAATTTCCTTTTCCTTCAGAAGGGATCATACAGCTATAACAATGATTTCTCTGCTTCCAATCTATGATTAGTTTACCGAAGTGTCACTGACTGCAGCAGTTTCTAGATTCCCACACTTCACTTAGAGTTTAAAAATCACCTCACCTGCTGCAAAGTCACATACAGCCCACGTTCCTTGACCCTCTGATTGGATCTGACCATGCTGTTATTTCCGGGCGGGGTGGGGTGGGGGGTAAGTTGGAGAGGCGCATAAGGCTATGGGAAGAACCAAACCAGGCCTTAGAAAACAAAAGAAGCTCTAAATGCGTTAGCTTAAAAACAGCACATCTTAGGCTGATGAGAATGTGACATACAATGTAAAAAAATCACCCACTTGATAGAGTAACATGGAAAGCCCTTACACTGCAACACAATGTCGTATGAGCAGACTCTGATTTTCTGGGGATATCCAATCGCTCCTCTAGTCAACTTCATTATCTTAGGAGCAAGGAAATAGAAAACAGAAAGAAATATGCCCAGTGCTATTTTAGGTGGAAGTTCTAGCACTAATGGAATTAACCTTGAGTCACTTAGATTATCTAGATGAGTAATCAAATAGAAACATTCGCACTGTAAACATAAAATAATATCTCTTATGAGCCTATGAATTTAGGGCATAGTCCCTTTGAAGGACTTTGTCCTAAATAACTGGGAACCAGGGCCAGTCTTGGGAGTAGAGAGAAGCCATTCTGTCATCCCAGAGGCTCACAGTGCAGATGCCTGGACTCCCTGAACACCGCCCGCAGCGCTGGAACATGGCAGTTGGTCAACAAAGCAATGTCCTCATTAACAGAATAGCTGATCTCCGTCCAGCTGGTGTCGATGATGTCATGCAGTGAGGGCGCCCTGTAGCATAGCTGCTACTCTCTCTTGGATGAGAACATCAGGTCTATACCTAAGCTACGTTCCATAATTCCTGGAAAATAAGGCTATTGCAAGTTCTGTCCGTGACAGGGATAGAAAGAATTGCCCATCCTCCCCTCAAAAAACTTTGAAGAGAAGCTATTCATTTGCTGAGAAAACTTTTCCCTGCTTACACGTGAGTGACCCTTTGCACATCAGAGAACATCTCCCAAGAGTGAGAAGCATGAGAGTTCCCACCAACACCGCTCAGGTGGCAGGTTATCTACGTGATGAGAGGAATCTATTCGGGTGACCTCTCTCAGGAAAAAAATTGTCCCACTATTTAAAAAGGCTTACCGGCCTTTCCTGCAGGGAGGGAAAAAATCTACCATCACCTCCTCCTTTTCCTTATTAGCACTTTTGTCCCATTTTATCACTTTAGGGTCTAACTAGAATTTAATATTTCTATTCCCAGACAATGAGGTAGGGCAATGGGTAGTTCAGATATAGGACTTCTCCCTCAGTAGGATCTGAAGGGTCAGTAAAGATACATGGTGCTGGTATCTGCATACCTCTTAAAGGCAAACGGTCCAGAGACTTCACAGTCTTACCACAGCTGGTGTACTGAGCCAGAACGTTCTCCTTAAGGAAAATCAGACCTTAAAGGTCAATTAACATTGAGAAAGACAAGGCTTCTGTCTCTTAGCCTGGCCAGATCAAACTGGAAAACATGCTTGATCTGATTGACTTCAATGCATCCAGCCAAACCATAGAGTAAAGACTCGGAAGCATTTCCATTCATTAAAGCAGATCCGCCAACTGGACTGACAGATTCTTTTTTTCAGCACTGCCTCTAATTTGCTCTTGCCCTATTGACCCTGTCACACTAGGGAAAAAAAAAATAAGGGAAACGGGGTGAAAAGAACCCATTGTTTATATGATTGTTCATTAAGTATTTCTCTTTTAACACATTCGTAATGGGGGGTGGGGGGTGCCCTGATCTAGTAAATCATTGGAAAATGAAATAGAAACTAAGATGAGAAACATTGAATGTATTCAGTAAATGCTGTTGTGAATACAGAACCTTAATGCTACATCTGTATTCTATGGGCCTTGTCTTTCATTGGTTCATCTTAGCACTTTTGCTTTACCCTTTGGCCTTCACTGAGCTTGCCTTTTTATTTCCATGACCAATTTCACTGTAAAAATATGTGTCTTCCCACATAACCTAGGCAGAATGGTGAGTCAGCACGCCACATCTGCTGACAACCTGAGGTCAGTCTATTCTTTTACGATTAGCAACCACCAAAAAACTTGTCAACGGAATCCCCAGGAGTACCCCGGACGCCCTCTCCCCCTTCAGTCCTTCCATACCTCCCATTTTCGTAGTTGTCAGAAGTAACTTCCCAGCTTTTTCTAAAGATAAAGTGTTAAGATGCCAGTGTTACCAAGCCCTCATCCCTCCAAAGGAAGCCAAGACAGTGAGTGAAAGAGGGCACGATAAAGCAGGGGTTTCATTTTCGTGGCAATGATAATTGAACGTGGCTGTTTCTAAAACCAGCCGGTCACACGGGGAGGAGCCCTGCGTCTCGGGCCCCAGAAGTGACCAGGGGGGCACCGCCTCTTCGTCTTAGACCTATCACTAAAAACTGATCCGCATATCAGGTCCCTGAGGAGGCCCCAGGGCACCTGCTCACAGATTACCACCTCGTCAAATGTAATTCCCGGTCCTGGGGCTCTGGGGGAGGGGAGGCAGCAAACACAGCAATTAACACCGAAGCATTCACATTCCACATCCTCAGCTGACTTTTGTGGCACAAAAATATGTGACCCCACTCTGTCTCCTGGGTCATTGTCTCACTGCAATGCACCAGCTGCTTTGCTTCCTAATTGTGGCTTCCACGGACGGCCAGCCTAGGGTAGGAGTTATGCTGTATGGGGTAACCCTTCCAACTTTGCACCCACCCTCTCTTCCCCCCAGCATTTCCTCCCTCTGCTTTTCTTTTGTTTGTTTATTTTTCCTCCCTTAGTGTCAGGCATGCTGTGCCAGGGACTTCAGATGGCTCCTTCACTTTTAATCTTGTTTTCCCTCCCACCTGCCTTCCTCCCTCTCTCCGTCATTCTGTCAGTCTGTCTGTCCTCTGGGTTTGTTTTTTCCCCTCCCACTTCCGACACTTTTGGTTTGTTTTTGTATATTTTCTGCAGCATTCTAGTCTTTTACCCACTGACTTCTATTCTCCTTCTCCTCCTGTTAATAATCAGTGCTATATTAATTTGATTTGACAATGTTCCTGACCTGTTAACTGGAATTTGATTACCATGGGCTTGGCTTGTAGGAAATGTTTTGTTTAATGATAAGGTCTACTGTATCACAGAAATTAAAATGCACTTTTTCACTTCAAGAAAACTTCCTGCGACTCACCCTCTTTCAGTAAAGAAAACTGAAAATGTTCCCAAAGGCCCCAGGTTGATGTCCAGATAACAGACCTTCATTTGTATAATACCCACCCAGTTTTTGACCAGCTTCTGAATCAATTTGGCAAGTTCAGCTTATAGAGTTTATGATGCACCAGTCCGAGTTCTCTTTTTCGGTGAACTTGTAAATGTCTTCCACTAAATGTAATTAGACTGGTTGGAAGCTCAGTTCCTAAGGGATCAGGTTCACCATTAAATCTGCCAATCTCGCGAAGAACCTGACCGACCCAAGTATAATCAAGCGGTCCCTCCCCAAAACTGATTTGCAAATAGAAAGCCTTCCATGAATAAGAGACTGGTTGCATTTAAGGTACAGTGGTACTATTAACCCAAAGGTCTAAGCATCACCCTCCCTATGTGACCTCCTTGAGCTAACGTGCCAAGCTATCACTACAGGGTTGTACAATCTAGTTCAAGTCACATATCGCGTGTGCTAGTGGCTTCTTTACACACCTCAATTAGGTTTCTAAGTACAGTCAGAGAAGTGATAATAATTGTCCTTCAAAGGATAAATCTCCACCTTGGCCCCAGGCTACGCTACCCACCATATTGGATTTTCTCTGATACAGTGTCCTGCTTCTGTTGCACATAAGTGTTGCTTATGTTCACATGTTACCTTTAAATCGTAGGAATCCTGCCTTGGTATTGTTGCTAACTACAAGTCAAGCTCATGTTTGCAAATGTCTTTGAGTTTATTTTTTAAGTTAAAGAAATGGCTCCTTGTAAAGACCACTGGAATATAAACTAGCTGGGAAATCAAAAGGGACTTGGGAGGGGGAAGAGGAGAGAGAGGAGGGCGAGGTCTGCCCCAGTGGTTCCAAACCCAGCTCCTTTTATTCGCACTGATTCCTGTTGCCTTTGCAAGAGATTTTTTTTTTATTAAAAACTACAGTCTTAACTAAATAAGTATTTTATAATTCATGTTTATGGTTTGCCAGTTTAATACGTATATATCTGTAGCTTCTAAGTAAAGTAATTTAATAGTACAATTTTTTATTGCAAATGGCCCCAGCTGGCTTTGCTGTTTACGCTCAAAGTGTAACGCAGAGTATGCTGTACCTTAAGTATGTCTGCAAAAGTGATGAATTGTCACGTATTTACTTTCTTGTGAACATGGACAATGCCATGCCGCATGCCAAGTGTTCAGTTGTTAAGTCCTGGCCAGTGTAAGGGGGCTTTGGTGACATCTGCTCTCATCCCTTTCCAGAAGCGGAGGAGCTCTACCAGAAGAGAGTGCTGACCATCACCGGCATCTGCATCGCCTTGCTTGTGGTTGGCATCATGTGTGTGGTGGCCTACTGCAAAACCAAGTAAACCTTCTCCTCCATGCCTCTCTCTCCTTAGCACAGAGAAGACGGCTTAGCCAGCCCAGGGCTCTGCAGAGAGCATCTGTAACAGCCTAGTCTTGAAAAGCGGGAGTGGGGAGGCCGGGGGACGTTTCTTCTCACTTTTTCCTCTAAGTAATCTATTTCGAGGACTTTTTCCCATCATGTAACTAGAAAGCTTTGCGTATTTGCATGAAAGCGATCAGAAGACTTCTGGTCATTGACCGTGGCCTGTGACCTGGGAAAGGGTTGGAGGGACGGTGTGTGTGGACAAGGGTGGGCCCAGCACATCCTGGGGGGACCCAAGGTGCACCTGTCATGTCACCGCTGAATATGTGTCCCACTCTGCACTCAGACTTAGGAGATAAAGGAGACACTCGGTGATGGTGGCAGTGAAAGTTTCTGAAACATTATTGTGATTATTTGCCCCTTCCATCTAATGAGCTTACCAGTTCAGATGCTCTCCAAGTGTGCGATGTACAAAAGGAATCTAATCTCATGGGAGGAAAAGCAAGCAGATTTTGCTTTGAAAGAAGAAGAGAAAACATTAAAGCAGTTTTGGTCTGGACCTTTAAGCTGGGTCCATAATAACAAACACAATTACTATGTGACCTAAATTCCCTTCACTTTTCTCTCTCACGTAGAACTTCTGCTTCACGTAGGAAATAACGTTAACAGTTTCGTTTCGGTTGTTGCTTCATCACGTAAACTCTCTTGCCAAAACTGGTCATGGGGGATATGACCATGATCTGAATGTCGTTGTGAGGAACACAGACAATATGCTTTTACACCCTAAAATTAAGGTCACGGATGGCATTTTCTTAATACCCCCAATTTCATGGGTTGCCAGAATTGCATAAGCAATAGAGATAAGCATTACTGGAATCTACTTCCTGAGTCTTATTAGATTCAATCTCAGTATTTCAATATCCATTACCTAGTTCTACCAAAAAAAAAAAAAAGTGTTACTAGAGTAAGATCATGTTATAATTGTGCTAAATCTATGGGCAAAATATGTACCTAGCTGCTCTCATGTACAATGCCATACGTGCACAGCCACCGTGTAGAAGGTACAGATTCAAAATTAACCTGATCTTCTTAAGAGACACACAGAGGCAAAATTATGAATGAAATCAGCCTTATTATCAATTGCAGGGCACAAATTGGTACCTAAGACAAATAACCATCTGTAAGACTCAGGCAAAGATGGGTTGATTGCAGAATTTGGGGTTTGAGCCAAATATCAACTTGATTTATCATGTCTTCTCTTTTTTTTTTCCCTATCTCTCAACGGTCCAGTTAGATTTCTGTAAGATATCCCCACCCCCACCCCAGCTTCTTAAATGTCTTCACTAAGATTGTGTGATTCCACTTCTGTCCAGAGGCAGGTTCCGAGACGGAGTGGCATATGCTCCACCAAAATCCTACCTGGCTTACATGTTGGTAGAATCGAGTGGACTGTCCCAAGAAATGTAAACAATAGGAAAAATAAATGCTCCCTTTTTCATATCCAGGAAACAACGGAAAAAGCTTCACGACCGTCTTCGGCAGAGTCTGCGGTCTGAACGCAACAACATGGTGAACATAGCCAATGGGCCTCACCGCCCCAACCCGCCCCCCGAGAACGTCCAGCTGGTGAATGTATGTTGAGTCTGGCCAGTGGAAAAGCTCAGCATCTCTCCTCTGTTCAGGCACCTTGACGTTTATTTTCTAAAGCTCTTAGGCTCTTAGCTACTGTCATTAATCACCACGGCTTCCAGGAATCCAGGGTTTCGCCAGGACAAAATAATGGGAACATTTTTTAAAGTGGATTTGGTTACTGTAAGACCAGCACATTTCCTCTCATAAAGTGTTCATTAAGGGGTTGGAATAATAATATTGGGTTTGTTTGGCAGGGAGGGCCTAACTGGAAGAAAGAAAAGAAAAACACATAGAAAAATAATGAAATTAATGATCCAAGAATCAGAAGAATTTTTTTTTTAATGATTTGGAAATGAAGGCTCTTCCAGTGTGTGATTAGTACTGATAACTGAGCTAAGGGCCTCAGAGTGATTTTTACTGGAGGCATCTCCCAGGACCTGATGATTTACTGATTCTGCTTTACAAAGGAAGAGGTTACGGCATGCAAGGGCCAAATGACTTATCTAACTCCCTTCTCAGTAGCAGAAGTGGAAGAACATAATGCTTTCTTATTCCCTGACTCTTTCTACATGATGTCAGACTCTCCAGATTAAATATATCTAATCACTCAAATATTCTGTTTAAAATTTACCAAGCACTCAGCTTTTAAATATAACTAGGTCATAGAATATTACATGCTGAAGAGTCTCTGGATGTGATCTTTCAAACCTCCCCTTTTTACAGATGAGGGCCAGAGCTGGACTCAGCTTCCCTGGCTTCTAAAGTATCATTCTTCCTATTGCACTGTAATTTTTCCTGTTCCGTGCATGTCTCTTGGATGTTTGGCTTTTTATAGGCAAAACTTGAAGGTTACATTGCATTTTTTCCTGTCCTATAGAACAATATATTTGTGGAGCAAATATATCCTAGACCCAAGTTCAGAGTTGCTGGTTAGTCAGACACCAGCCAGTCTTGTAGCAAGGACCTTCCAGAGACAGAGTAACGTGCTAATATATTAGTTTCTTTTGCTGCTTCCCTCCCCTTCTCAGTGTTCATTAGAATGTTCTACACAGTTGATAAATGCATTCACTCCAGGCAGACACACCTACAATCTGTCACTATGTCTGTTATAATATATAGGAAGCAGAATGGCTGCTTGCACTCCAATTATCTCTCAGGCTGTGTAACTTTGGGCTTTATTTAATCTGTCTAAACCCTATTTCTTCATTATGACAACAGGCCTAAAAATAATACCTACTCTGAAAAGTTCTATGAGCATTAAACAAGGCAATCCATATAAAACACTTAGCCCAGTGACATTCAGTGTGTGGTCGATAATTGTTAAATATTACTTTCATTAGATTCACCAAGCTTACATTGTCTTTTAAGAACCAAGAGTGAGATGGTACACAGTCTAGAAAGAGATCATGAATCATGACCTCACCATCTTTTCCTTGAAGCAAGCTAACTGCACACCCCAGAAAGAGCCACATGGGCTAGCCTTTCCACTAAGAGAACTAACTAGAGTTTCAAGCATAATTCAAGTTGTATATTTTTGGGGTTTCCATAAATATAGCAGGTTCTTTTACGGCCACAGCCCACTGCTTGTAAAGTGCCCATTTCATCTGAGAGTATTCCTTTCCATGCCTTTTTCTGTTACTCAGTTCAATTTGGTGTAAAACAAACAGCATTTCAAACACAACTTCGAAATGTGCCTTTTTCGCTGATTGAAGGCAGGAATAGCTCATGTGATTTGGTGGTGAAAATAAGTAGAATCTACTTGCACTATATTTAGGCCCTCTGTATATTGTGTGCTTTGTCAAGATGTGTGACCTTGACAGCTTCTGTAAGTCCTTCAAATCTCTCAGTGGCCTTCTTAGCCTTACCACTAACAACAGGTAGGAAATTTCAGTGCTATCGTTAGGGCGACATGGGCCCTTGGAAACTGAAAAAGAAAAGTAGATCTAAAATAGGGAGATTGTAAAAAAAAAAAAATCCTGTCCTGAGTTGAAATTTGAAATAAGATAAACCATCTCTGTGCTTTGTTTCATTCAACTGTCTGTTAATGTTCTTCACCTACAACAACTATGACAAAAACGAATATGGGGCAGAGATTTGTTTTGAATTCCACTGGCATCATCAGTTGGAAATAAGATAGAAGAACGAGGGCTGTTTCTGATAATGTGCAGTTAAGATCGCAGAACCTACACTACGTGCCCCTCCGAAGGATAATTCATTAATTTCATGTACTGAATTTAAAGGCCATATAGCCAGGATGGGATTTGCTATCTGACTGTTGGAGAAATGGAATGTGTTATGAAGGAAATGTACGAGAATAGATTTTGTGTATGATGATGATGATGTTACTGTTTTGATTAATAGGAATCTTCAAGTTGTGTCTCTTTGTTTATCCAGCAATACGTATCTAAAAATGTCATCTCTAGTGAGCATATTGTTGAGAGAGAAGTGGAGACATCTTTTTCCACCAGTCACTACACTTCAACTGCTCACCACTCCACCACTGTCACCCAGACTCCTAGCCACAGGTATGAAAATGAACACAATTGCATGGCACTACTCCAAGAGAGAATTTCTAGACCTTACCTTCTATTCTCACTGCCTAAGAAAGGCACAGGAGACACGTAGGAGGCAAGGATGTCTAGTAAAATGTATGATTCGGGACAAAACAGACTTCGGACATCACGTGACTCTGCCACTTAATTGCTGTCTAAATTGGAGCCTCCATTTTTTTTCAGTACTGAAAGTGAAAATAATACCCACTCACAGGACTGTTGTTCCCCATTTTAAAGATTGTCTTTACTTGTGCCTCAGTACTCACTGAACGGCTCCAGTGGAAAATGTCTATCCTCGATGCTACATAGTAAATGAGAAAACACAGCTTCCAGTGACTGGGTTGCCCTTGGATATGTTCGACAGCTGAACTCTGAGTTCTCAGATGCCTCGGGGATCCCCACGTGAGAGCATGCTTCCAAGGGCAACACCGGGCTGCCAAGTGTAGCTCGTGGGCCAAGTGTCTCCTTAACCTAAGCCACTCGAGAACAGAGGGATCTTAAGAACACTTAGTGCATGCTGACATTTCATAAGTACATGTTGGATGGATATACAAGTAAATAAACTGTATCCTTACAAAGCCAAACAAAATCAAGATCCTCTCTAGAGCAAGTCATAATAATTCTATTCCGAGACGAGTAATGTCATCAATGCTGATAACACCAGTAAGCCAAAATAGTTACCAGGTCGCTTTCTTTCATTTCCATTTTTGCGTATCCTTAAAAAGACATGTGTATCTCTCTTTGCCTCTCCCGTTTCCCCTCTAGCTGGAGCAATGGGCACACTGAAAGCATCATTTCGGAAAGTCACTCTGTAATCATGATGTCATCAGTAGAAAACAGTAGACACAGCAGCCCAACCGGGGGCCCACGAGGACGACTTAATGGCTTGGGAGGCCCTCGCGAATGTAACAGCTTCCTCAGGCATGCTAGAGAAACCCCTGACTCCTACCGAGACTCTCCTCATAGTGAAAGGTAAAACCGAAGGGCCAAGCTACCGCAGAGGAGAAAGCACCCCAGTAGGAGAATTCCCATGAGCACCTGTGGTCTCACCTAAGGAAATCTGCTCCAGTGAGACTAAGGGGTGGCACTTGCCCCTTCCAGTTCCCTAGCTGATGAAGTCATCCTTTTGTTTGACTGAACTAACTTCTGCTCACGTGGTCCCAGGGGCTGACAGGCAACAGACTCTCAAGGAGCAGGAATGATCTGACGGGAAGGGGCGGCTAACCCAGAGGTGGCGGCTCTGACCTTAGGCTCACACCCACTCTGCACCTCCGTCTTCTCAGTTGTAACTTTAGAGAGATGGCACCAGTGATCGAGAAGGACCCTTCTGTAATTCGAATTTGCCGAGTTATCCAAACTTCGGTCTAGTCGGTCTCGGGTGCTAACTTTTTCTTACCTTCCAGCCTCGGTTAAATCAAATCAAGGGCTGTGTCATTGCTGAATCTCATGGGGAACAACTGCTTGCGTTCCACCATATAGTATCCCTTTCACAAAAGTCAAAGAAGGGATGAATAAGTAAATCTTTTGTACGCTGTAGACGTAGCCTTCACAGGCGGTTTTCAAAGCAGATGTTGCTTTATTCCAGAATGTTTTGGCTTTCTTCTGGGGATATCGGACTGGGGTGAGGGGGAGCATTATAGACAAGGTAAAATCAAGAACAGAGGAAAGGAAAGTAAGAGATGCTTCACAGGAATACCAAATTCATAGATTCCCTTCATTCATTTTCCCTTAAATTGGGAGAGAGTTATAGCCAACCAGCATTTGTGGCATTGTCAGTAAATTGTTACTTGTTTGTTTTTAAATCCAGAGGGGTGTTGTTTGTCTGTTTACTGTATGAGCATCTCAGTGTAATCTTTGACCACTTGCTGAAAGGCTTACGTGATGTCAAACCATACCTAGTTACGTGGGTGGAGATAATGCTGATGGACTTTTTCCACTCATGGACCAGCTGGGAGGTCCCTGTAACAAAGGATGACTAGTTCTGGGCCCGCAGGTCCTGGAGAGCTTGCTAATCTCTTCTTCAAGAGTCTTTAGCCCAAAATGGTATTTCAGAGCTTTATGGAGTGAGAAGTTGCTCTGTCACTCACTCATCTGTGAAAATGTAGGCATGGTCCCAAACTGGTTTAAAACCTCAGTCTTAAATTCATATAATTGTATCTTTATGTATTAAGAAATTCGATCTATCTTAATCCAGTCTTTTTTGAGACCGGAGAAAGAGGCTAGGGATAAAGTCTTTCTTCATCACTCCATGTGATATTTTTCCCTAAAGGCTGACATTTCCCTGCTGTGGTAGACTTCTATGCACAAGGCAGATATTATCTAGGCCCGCAAAATCCACTTGAACTTCGAGAACATGGAGAGAAAAGATGAATCACCTTTACGTGTTGGCTGAATCTGGATTAGCATTTCTCAGAGAGCTTAATTTAAGTATCCCCAGAACAAAAGTGGAAGCCTCGAGCCCCAAGTATTTCCATCTCTAAACACCTTCCCGTTTTAGACACAGCTAGACCTCACATCCGTTATGACTCTGAATCATGGCTGAAGAGCAGGAAAGTTAATAGGTTTCCTGTTCCTGTTAGCTAGAGTTCAGATAATGGTGTCCTGTGTCATCACAGGTCATGTCAAATTAGACTCTGTGAATGCCAACTTGAAGAAAAGAGTCCTTCAGTGCTATGCATTGGCAACATTTTTATCAAAGTTGAGAAATGTGACTCTGAATAAGCCACATCTTCCTCAGTGCTAAGTCAGGCCTTCTTGTTCTGGAGGAAGAAAGTGTGGCATGGCTTAAAAAAAAATGCACCCAATGTCTTGACAATGAGATTTACGGACCACTACGGGGTATAACGTGACATGAGGTCACATGGTACAGCCAACCGTGAGGAGTCACAAAAGATAAGCCAAAGACTGATGCAGCCTTGGGTTTTTGAAGAGAGGTAGACCGGAGTGTGGACATACCTAGGGAGCCAGCATAAGGTTCTCTCTGGCTTATCTCTGAATGTCTTGGTCACTGGGATGGAGAGTTGCAAATAGAGTGTTAAGAAGTAGCATTTCGTGGAAAAACTGAAAGCACACAAATGTGTTACACTGTTATCAGGAATAAATCTAAGTTACTATGCTCTCTTTTTTTCATAAGACATAACCTTATAGCTGAGCTAAGGAGAAACAAGGCACACAGATCCAAATGCATGCAGATCCAGCTATCAGCAGCTCATCTTAGATCTTCCTCCATTCCCCATTTGGGCTTCATTCTCTAAGACCCCTTGGCCTTTAGGAAGGTATAGTATTTAAGTAATACTTCTTTCCCTTCCAAATCCCTGCGCCTTGGTCCTTGTAAACTGAAAGGTTTCCAGGACCCAGTGCCCTCTTGTCCTGACTCACATGCTTTTATTTAAAATCACGATGAGCTTGAAAATCCCCAAAGCTTGGATGAGTTAGGCAATCTAGCTGATCTTTGCATGTACTCCCGTGAGGAAACTCTTGGCTACATAATTTTAGATTCCAAGGGTGCCGAATGTCCTTAGCGTTAAAAATCGAGACGTGTACAACGCATAGAAATTCTGTTTTCTGATTCTGTCATACCGTGCCTCCTATCCCCTTACCCTCCCTGCTCTCTGCCTCTTCTTCTGCCACACTCATGTAGGGTATTCTGTGCTCACACAGGTATGTGTCAGCAATGACCACCCCGGCTCGCATGTCACCTGTAGATTTCCACACGCCAAGCTCCCCCAAATCACCCCCTTCGGAAATGTCTCCACCTGCGTCCAGCACGACGGTGTCCATGCCCGTCATGGCAGTCAGCCCCTTCGTGGAAGAAGAGAGACCTCTGCTTCTGGTGACACCACCAAGGCTGCGGGAGAAGTATGACCATTACCCTCAGCAGTTGAACTCCTACCACCATAACCCCGCCCATGAGAGCAACAGCCTGCCCCCTAGCCCCTTGAGGATAGTGGAGGATGAGGAGTACGAAACCACCCAGGAGTACGAGCCAGCTCAAGAACCTGTTAAGAAACTCACCAGTAGCCGGCGGGCCAAAAGAACCAAGCCCAATGGCCACATTGCCAACAGGTTGGAAATGGACAGCAACGCAAGCGCTGAGGGCACTAACTCAGAGAGTGAAACAGAAGATGAGAGGGTAGGGGAGGATACACCCTTCCTGGGCATTCAGAACCCCCTGGCAGCCAGTCTTGAGACAGCACCTGCCTTCCGCCTGGCGGACAGCAGGACTAACCCAGCAGCCCGCTTCTCGACGCAGGAGGAATTGCAGGCCAGGCTGTCTAGTGTAATCGCTAACCAAGACCCTATCGCTGTATAAAACCGAAATAAACACATAGATTCACCTGTAAAACTTTATTTTATATAATAAAGTATTCCACCTTAAATTAAACAATTTATTTTATTTTAGCAGTTCTGCAAATAGAAAACAGGAAAAAAAACTTTTATAAATTAAATATATGTATGTAAAAATGTGTTATGTGCCATATGTAGCAATTTTTTACAGTATTTCAAAACGAGAAAGATATCAATGGTGCCTTTATGTTCTGTTATGTTGAGAGCAAGTTTTGTACCGTTACTGTGATTGCTTTTCCACAGTATTTCAGCCAAACCCCCCATATATTCAGTTTTTGCTGGCTTCTCGTGCATTGCATTCTGATGTTGACGGGATGTATGATTTGCAAGACTTGCAACTGTCCCTCCGTTTGCTTCTAGTAGCGCCCGATCAGTACGTCTTGTAATGGCACATCCATCGAAATACTCTTTCTTTTGTACGAAGTTTTCTTTTGCTTTCAGTATACGAAATGAGTTGTGTCTCCTCTGCCAGCCAAAGGTTCGCTTCATCGGGCTCTGAGATAATAGTAGATCCAACAGCATGCTACTATTAATTACAGCAGGAAACTGCATTAAGTAATGTTAAATATTAGGAAGAAAGTAATATTGTGATTTTTAAAAAAACTATATTCTTAATCAGAAGACAGCTCGCTCTGAAAACAAAGAGCTACCATTTGCTTTATTTGGGTTTATTTTCCTTGACAAAGAGCAACACTTTGAGGGACTAGCATAGAAAATGGGTTCTGGCTTGCTAGTGGGGTAAATCCATCACCTTAGTAGAGGACTCAACCTCACTTTCTGGGGGAATAACACAGCAGGTCATCTAGCTGAAAATCAAACCGTGGCGGAGAAAGGTGCAAACGTTCCTGACTTGGGTTTTTCGCTGCCTGGGAGCTGGCCATGGGTTGTGTCTTATCAACTCATGAAGAGATGTGTCACGGCACAAAATGACGGCACACTGAGCAATTTGCATGAACTACTTCTGCCATGACATATGCCTGGCATATGCGGTGGTGACTAGTCATCATAGGGAAATAGGTCTGTTGTAGAGCGTCTAGAAGGAGTGAGTGTCTAGAAGGCACAGGTGGAGAAGAGCCGTGTGACTTGGGTGCAGTTTTAAACAGTTTCTGTCGACCACGCCTTTCTCCTCATGATTTTCCTCTTGTTTTTCAATGTTGCCTCGATCAGGTCATAACTATGCATGAACATTTTTGTCGGGAATGGCCAACATGCATGTGATTTGTGCTTAGCAAGAGCCTTCCACGAGTGAATATTCATCAGGGAATGTTGACAGTGTTGGAAAGATTGCACCTTTACTTGCAGAAGTGAACCCCCGCCTGTGGCCTGACCTCTCGATCTGCAACCTGTATCATCCATCCCCCCCCCTTACCTTCTGCTTTATTGTCATGAAACAGGAGGAAGATGGGTCTAAGCTCTTCATGTTCTCTGTGATTGTAAGTCCAAGGAAGGCCTGTAGGCGTTAACATTTGGAATAAATGCTAATTCAGGAAAATAAGGGATTAAAAAAAATGCAGGCCCCATTTCACGCCCTGCCTGACATCTGTCAAATCGGGCTAGAGCTTTACTTAGATTCCCAGTGGCCTCCTGGGATCCATGGGACAAAATGGGAAACAGGTCAGTAGGGGGTTCCAAATACTAGGCGTGAAGTCAACGAGAGCAACTGCTGCTTGTTTGCAGGTAAACTAGGTTTAGCTCTTTATCAAATGTCTACGTGAAAATTCTTGGGGGGAAGGGACATGCAAGGAGGTCTTGGGAAAATGCAAGCTGGACACGAGTCATGTCATTAAGCTCCTTTCATGTTTCTACAACTCACGGAGATGTCTGTCCGCAGGTACTTGAAGTTGCTCTTAGTATTTGGTGTCCTGAACCGTCCTTCATTACTCACACGCCACTTTCTCTGTGCTCCTGTCGGGCTGCCCGACTGCTCCAACTTCCCAGTTCTGTAGAAATGAGTAAGCTCATAGCAGGGGGAAGACTACAGTCCACCCAAAGAGGTCCTTTAACTTATGCTAATATTGCCTTTGAAGGCCTTGGCTCATTCAGAGGCTATGTCAATAAAGACATTTCTACCATTAATGCAAAGTCTAAAATTTCTGTTGCAAAAATCCTCAGGCATTGGAGTATTCAAATGCCCCATTGTGGAGAATTTCTAGAATAAATGAAATCTTCTGCCGAGAGCAACCAACATTTTCCTCAGTATGAAAATTGCTATATACGTTTTCAGGTCACAAATATATAGGGACAGTTAGGACAAGAGGACATTTTATTTCCAGCTTGATTCAGGTCACTCAGAGAGGTGGCATATTCGCTGGGGCAGCCTTTCCTTCTGTAGAAGAAGAGTTTCCCCTGATAAGAAAGGCCAGCTGTCTCCTCAGGGCTACCTGCTGCCACCACCAGCTTTGTGTTCCAAGGGACTGCTCTGCGATGTTTAATCACCACATGGCTCTCCACCATCCCCATGTAGAAACTCAGGCGGTGTAGTGGCAGTCCCAATAAGGGGCGTGAAACCACACTCCCGGCCTGTGGCAAGCTTTCAGGGGTTTTCAGGGAGTGGAAATCGCCCAGAAGTTTGACAGCAACTGTGTTTCCTGGGTCTCAAATCATATCCCACTGAGGGGTAGTGCAGTATAGGCTGCATAGGCGAAACTTCTTTTCTCACTCAAGATTCCTTTTCCGTCCTACTCTCCCTTCTTGCCTGTATGATTTTTGTTTGTTTGTTTGTTTTCAAGAGTGCCTGGACAGCCTCAGGCTGTCTACCAAATGGCACTCTGCCTGAGTATATGTGAATGTGTCCCAAACACCAACAGACCATGGCTTCCTTGTTTAAGGGTGACCGTCTTGATATAGACGGAGTTTGTCCAGGGGAACTAGGTCATGGCTATTCCTTTTTCTGGCCTGAGTTCAAAGGTGCATGGCTCACATTGATGAAAATAAGGAAGGCCTGGTTTTATCTTTTAGTACTAGCTCATTCCACCACCCACAGAGAGTTCTATCTGCAAAGACCCTTGAAACACTGTAGAGAAATGCAGGCAAAAGGAAATGGCCACATATCACGAGTTCTATTATACATTCTTTTGTAAATACACATTGTACGTTACTTGGATGTTTTCCTAAATCATTTACTGTCTTTATGAGTTAATGTCAGTTCCTTACTCTCTCGACTTACTGTGTAACATTGTAAATAACATAATGTCCTTTATTATTTATATTTAAGCATCTAACATAGAGTTGTTTTCATATAAGTTTAAGATAAATGTCAAAAATATATGGGTTTTTTTTTTCATTTTTCTTTGCTTTAAAATTATGTATCTTTTCCTTTTCCGTTTTTTTTTAAAATAATTTATTGTTCAGGAGAAAGAATGTATATGTAATTGAAACTATTTGAAGAATGCACATTTGAAGGCCCTGAGGTACTGATAAACTAAAGAATTTATTATCCAAAATACTAAGCAATAAGTAATTGTGATTTATTTAAGGTTTTGTTCATTTTCCATGAAAGACATACTGCAATAAAAATGCTACTCTGTGGAGGCGTGGGAGTGTTGCTCAGCAGACTAATGTTTCAGTCTGTTAGACCAGCACCTTGCCGCTGACTGCGACAGTTGTATTAATTTAGGAATGTGTCTGATGTACCCCATGATCATCTCCTCTGTCTCTTGCTTTTGCCAAACTGCCTTTTCTTTCATCACCTCTGCCTGTTGGTTCTGCTCACCACCGTCTTCCGTGTCCAAGGGGCCACAACAAGCAACATGATGTCTTCTTTTCCTTCTCGCTCACACACCACACCCCCCTACACAATAACATATCAGAGAGGACATCTTAGGGCATGATTGCCTGGATCCTGGTTGTTGACATGTTCTGTAGCGACTGCTAAAGACTTCTTCAAACTAATGGAAATGTCAATGTGACAATCCCCTGCAGTTGTGAAAGGAAAACCTATTACCAGGATTCAAGTAATCTGACGGCCAACAGGGCCCAAGAGGCAGCCATCAGAACCTGGCCATCCTCAGCTTTCCTGTAGCTCCAGTAAATTTATTTTCTATCAGGCCCATGATTTATTGATTCAGGCCCATGATTTATTGATTCAGTTTTGAGAAAAGATAAGGCTAAGTTGGATTCTTTCCCCTTATGCTATCAATAAATCAAATGAAATGCTCATCTTAGTGCTCAGGGAAGGGTCTATGCATGAGAAATTTCCCACATTCTAAGATTTAGTCATAGAAATGAAGATACTACTTTTCTTGTTGAAATTAGCTGAAACAAAAGCCATATTTTAACAAATAGATATTTGCATGGGTGATACTTTTTATATATTTCAAGCAATTCTAGATAAGATTTGGGCTTCTGAAGTATATGAAATAGAGCTCGGCAGTCCTGTGGAGGTACACAGGGGCCTCCGATGGAGTTTGAGGGTACCCGATGCTTGCCATCAAAGTCCACCTCCACACATGTACGTGATTCCTAGTACCTAGTGAGAGCTTCACTGGTGTCATTTCCAAAAGAGTCTGGACGTCTAAGAGATTCCAGTAGTGGCCTTTGACTGTACTAGTTCTTATTACTGACATTATGAACTTTTCAAAACAATTCAGAATCCTCATATCTGTGATTTGTGTCAACTTTGGCTTACACACGTGCACGCACCCACACGATTCCTAATACACACTATCTTGAAGCCACCACATCATTTCATTTGTCCAACCCAGCCAACCAGCCATTTAGCAAATCAAGGAGTGCACAGAATATTAAAAAATTAAAGACCGAGACACTTCCCCGTGTCTTCAAGTTGAAGCTGAGGCTTTGCCCACCCCTCAAGCTGAAAACTACAAACAGCTATCTTAGTAACATAGGTTAAAATCAGATACCTAACGTACATTGATATTTAAGGCAGAAGCCTATGTGATGGACCGTAGTACAGAGAGAATGGAGATTATCTGAATATCTTGATTATTATCGCAATTCTCCATTCACTTCAATGCTATAGACTGGAATGTCAAACCCAGGCCGCCAACATCTTTGCAGCCTACTGTCTGGGGAAGACATCATTAGATTTCCCTGCTCTCTGCCCTGAAGATGAATGACAAAAGGGCCTGATGTCAGGGATTGGGGTTTCAGTGAGGCAGTTTGGAAGTCTAGAGATTTAGGATGCTGGAGGTAGTGGAAAATTTTGATGACCTCATATGAATCACTTTGTAGTCTATCTTGGGCTTGCCCTTTCTGAGGCAGAATAAAATAAATTTATGGAAACCATTACTCCAAAGGACTGATCTGGTAAGAAGTTGAAATGCTTTCAGTTTATGTAAGACAGGACATCACATCAGTTTACTTCTACAGTAAGCTGCCATATTCCTCCCTTTAAGGCTGTGGTTGGACAGAGAAGTCAGACCCAATCCTGCATGTCCCTGTGGGTTCCTGTTGACAAACTGGGACTGTCATTGTTGGACCTCTCTGGTGAGCTGTTGTGTTTGAGCTCCAGCGAACTTCAAAACTTCGCTTGGCATGGCGATAGCAAATGGATTTTGTTACCTGGAGGAAACCCATCATTATCTACCTGATCTTCTTTTAAAAAGTAAACCAGAAGAGGAGACCAGTAATCATAAAAGGAGACAGAGAATAGGGTAGGAATTTATGGAGGAAGCGATTCTCTTCCCACCTCACAACATGCCAAAGGGGCTAGAGAATTACCTTCATAGATACAAAAATCTTTCCTTGCTTATGTACGGGTTTGCGCGTATGCAGAGAAATAATCTATTATGCACAAATAATATTTTATGATATTTTATGGCTTAAAACATCCTTTTCATTTATAATCCTCTTAAACCCATGAGATGTTGATATATAAATATGAGGAAATTTTAGGTTCAGGAAAGTTAAGTGTTTCCTGGAGCTACCCATCTAGTAAGTTACAGAGATAACACTTGTAGCCAGGTTTTCTGACTACGACTCCTATTTCTGCCCATTGCACTCCTTCCCTCCCTACTCCAGACACAACTAAGTCTGCCATTTTCTGGCTTTCACTGCCTCAAGACAAGTTACATCCAAAACCGTTTCTGTTTGAAAGAATATGAGCTCCTCTGACTTTGGTTTAGAGTTACCCTAGAACCCGATTCGCTTGACTTAGTGACTATGCACTTTTTTTCTAAACACAGTTTTCTAATGAAATTAAGTGTAACCATGGGAATGAATTCACAATTTCATTTGTAGGTAGCATACTGCAGTGAAATGAGGAGAGGCTTGTGGCCAGCACTGTCCCCACCACTTAGCAGCTTGGCCCTTTTGGATAATGTTCCCCCTCCAAGCTTATTTCTTGATCACTAATATGGGAATCCAAGAGACTTGACAAGGCTGTGGTGTGTAATGAGGATTACACCTGAATACATGCAAGGGAGCCATACATGCCTAGCACATAGAGAATATTCAAATGCTACCTTCTCTTTGCTCCTTCCCCCCCA
Organism: Ailurus styani; assembly: GCA_002007465.1. Lineage (NCBI taxonomy): Eukaryota > Metazoa > Chordata > Mammalia > Carnivora > Ailuridae > Ailurus > Ailurus styani. The sequence goes on from LNAC01000225.1 coordinate 1,831,456, forward strand.
CTCCAGGTTTTTAAGTTTTGGAGCCTGTGTTTCTCAGTTCCAAATGACACACTCTCCATCGCACAAACTCATCAAATAAATATATTTGAGCATTTCTCCAATCTCATGCCAATAGGCAAATTCCTTTTTAATGACAACTGTATATTAAGCAGCAAAATCACTGAACAACATTTAAGGTTGTAACATAAATAAGTTCTTTATTTTATGTTTGCTTCTTGTGTAGCCACCCTGTTTCACAAAAAGTCTGTAATATTTAAGGGCTAATTGCATGAGCGTTTCATTATAATTTCACAGAAATTTAGTGAAACATAACTCTTTGCAGAGTTTTCAGAATACCATTTTCAAACTTCATTGCAAACATGTAGTAAGGCGAGCAAAACATGATCCTAAATTGATAGGGTATCTTGCACACCCATTTTCCTTTGTTTGCATCCAGGATGCCCTGACATGTTCCACTTTTTTTTTCCAAAACAATATAATCTAGGCAAAGTCTGCATAATGATAAAGTTAGAGGAGCTAGGTCTCAGATTAACTCCTAAACGGAAGAAGCCACATTGCTTATGGATGTTTCTCTCCCTTCCCATGATCTATCCAATACATAATTTTTCAGGTTCTACTCAATCTTTATGCATAAAGCAGGATTCTTTTCTTATGAATAATTTATAGATGGAAGCTTTTTGGATTCAATAGCTTAAAATGTCATCCTCCATTAAGAATGGTGGGTGACTTGGTCTCATGATATTCATTACCAGGCTTATGATGTAGTTAATATAGCTCTGTTGTTAATGGCAAGAGAGTCTAATATAATTGCCCATACATTATCCTTCATTTAAGTAAGAATGTATTTTACTGAAAATAATCCTAACTCTAGCTCCCTGTAAAAATAAATAAGAACACTTATTTTTTTTAAGAGATAAGCTAGATGTAAACTTCGTATCATGTTAATTTTTAGTTATCATCATAGTTAAGCAAACACTTGTCTTCCATTCGGTGGCTTTCATTTGGTGGTTCCTTCTTGCCCAGCCTTGAGCCTTTCTCTTGAATAGGGTTGGGACCCTCAGGTTGGGCAAGTTTTCTAGAGCCCTTCTGGTTTCTCACAGTCAGCCTGATATATACATTCCATCTTCTTCAGATGAAGGGTCTTCATCAGCATGCCCTTTAGCAGGTAATAAGGTAACAAAAGCATTTTACCTTATATCCTAGATCCTCTCCACTAAGAAAAGGAAAGAGAGAAAATGCTGTGTGTCAGAGCCAATTCCCAGTACCCAACTTCCTTCCAATGATGAGATGATTCTGCCCTCCTGCAAGAATCTCTCTGCAAAGATCCATCCCATCCTTCCTTCCAAGTAACCGTATTTTTGCAAAATAGAGACCTCCCTTAGTAACTTCTCAGTTTGGAGCCCTTCTCAGCCCTGGGCTGATACCTCCGATTTCGAAAGATCTGAAATCGTAAGACACTATAACTTCACATTTGGAACAGAAATTCGTCAGAAATTATGGGGTTTAGGACTTAAAGTACTTTCTAAGAACTGAGAAGCTTTTCTTGAATTGTTGTAGGTCCTTTAGAAAATTTTAGGGCAGAGTCAGAAAGCATTATATCTTTTTTGGTATTTGCTTGACCAAAAACTCTTTCAGGACATGAAAAGATGCTAATTCCCACACATTGTGAGGTCTGCCCTGTTTGTCTGTGGAGTTAGATCTCTAGTCATGAGTGTGAGGAAAAGAACTGTGGGTCCTTCCCATTCAGCTGTTGATGCAGGGTTAATGGGATTTAAGGTACCCCTCAGGGTCAAACTCATATCAGTTATCCAGCAAAGGAAGAGCTAAGGGAAAATATCCCCTCATCTGATTAGGAGACCCACACGTCACCCAACAAGCAAGCCAGAACCTGAGCAATATTCTAGATTTCTTCCTCCACATCTAACGGTGACAACGGTGACTGTACCACTGATATGTCAAGCATCCCCCTCCCCCCCCCGACTTGTACCATTGGCGCTCTCTTCTCTCACTGGATCCCATTCGCCTCTTAACTGATCTGCTTCTTTTAGCTCCTCTGAGACACCCTTCACACTTTGCTGGAAGTTTCTTTCTAACTCACAAAACTTGTTGGGCATTCTCCTGGTTATAACTCTTCCACGGCTCCTCACAAAGCTTCACTCCTCGGCTTGACGTTGGATGCTCTCCACAGGCTGGCTTCTGCCGAACTCTTGTAGCCTCTCCCACTTCACTCTTCACTTCATCTTATGATTTTCTGTTTTCCAAGTACGCCGCACCAGCGTTTGTCAAACCCTACTCATTGGCATATCAACTTCATGACTATTACCATGTTCATGTACCACCTGTATTATTTTTCACATATTGTTTTTTTTAATGGATTGCATTTTTAACTAAAATAAAGTCATTTCAAATGAAACTTTGTATCGATGCTATGAGTGGAAATCTTCAACCAGTTGCCATAATCAAAATAAAACCGTAAAAGTCAATATAACAAAAATGAAACAATATAATTAAATTCTAACAGGGTATTGTTCCCTGCTAAAGTAGCTGAGCTGAAGCCTATTCTCTAACAAAAGGGGAAATCAGAAAGTGTTGGAGAAGTTGGAAATATATTTAGAAATACAGAAAGATTTATTCCTCGACTTAACTGGGATTGAGAGGGAGTCGACAGGAAGTCACTTCTATGGTTTTAGTCAATGTTATTTAATGCGCCAGATCCTAAAATCATTTTGGATGCAGCATTCAGTCACCCTCAGATCTTACACAACCATGCAGCACCATGCTTGTCATATCACCCTGCCTGCGGACACAGCATTTCGTCCCACAGGAACTATTTTCTCCATTTATCTTTCTGACCAACTTCCTTTACCCTTCTGTGGATGGAGAGTATCTTTGGCCAGGTATCCCTCCCTGACAAATATATGCCTTTTCTACATGAAAAGTGTTTTTCCTTTGCTGTTTTATGGTATGCCATGCTGTGCAACCTTTTATGTAGGATTTTCCATCCTGCTCACAACTTCTACTGGATTAAAATTCTCCCCTTAGTAGACCATGTACTCTCTGAGGGGAGAGACACTGTCCTCTCTGTGTATATCCATGCCTTACACAATACCTGAAACATGACAGATGCTGGATGTTTAACTAAAGACTCAGGATATTTACATAAGTTAGTAAGCATGTGAGGAATCTAGGTTATCATAGGCATTTTTAAATGCCAAGAACAAGAAAAGAGCAATTTGACTGACTTATTTCACTTAGCATGCATGTCATTGTGAATTGAAAGATTTCATTCTTTTTTTATGGCTGAGTAATATTCCATTATATATATAATTTATTCCATGATTATATGTATATATATATGGAATATACATATGTGTATATATATCATGGAATGTATTATATATAATTTGTGTATATACATATATACACACAAAATATATACATTATATATATATCACATATACCCATCAATATACAGATATGTTCATACGTGTGTGTGTGTTTATATGTATATATCTCACATCTTCTTTATCCATTTTCCTATGGATAGACATCTGGGTTGCTTCCATATAATAACAAAAAAATTACAAAAGAAAAAGAAAAAGAAAAGAGTTATCTGTAAGTTTCTAAGACAAAATCAGAAACATATGGGGATGGAACCAGGTTTGCTCAATCTTGGTTCAAAAAAAAAATCAAAAACACAGAATCCAAGGGATGGAAGCTCCATGGCTCAAACTAGATTTGGTAATGAACACATGACTACCACATATACCCTTTGTATTTGGTTTTAGCTCGCTCTCCACTTAAGAACTCTGGCTTAAAATTAACGTTCATGTCTATTCTCCTTTCTTTCCTCTCACTTCTTAGCAAGGTCCTGAAAATAAAGCCTTTTAACTGGGTGTTGTTCAACCTGGGCATTCTTATAAAGAAGAGTTCCATAATGACCATTCCATTAACACCAACCTAAGTCTCCGAACCTCTGAAAAGGTACAAGAGGAGCATTGTACATAACAAGCTTTCAAAAGGTTTTTAAATGCGCAAGTTGAATGAAACATATAAAAAAATGGCATGCTATATAAGTCAATGGAATACATAATTTGTCATTCTGATTAGAGCGATGGTTTGCAAGACAGAGTATTGGGTGATATTTTCTGGATGACTCTGTTGTATTGTTAGGTATGGTATGACCGTCATGAGGGAGAGGAAGGACATCTACTTTTTACTACACTGGACTTCTTTCCCTAAGAGTTTCTGTGGCCTAGAAATACAGTCTTCTTTATTGATTAAAAGAAAGATCTGTCAAATTGTCTATTTTTATTTTTATTTTATTTATTTGACAGAGAGAGTGAGAGAGGGAACACAAGCACAGAGAGCTGGAGAAGAAGCAGGCTCCCCACTGAGCAGGGGCCCGATGCAGGGCTCGATCCCAGGAGGCTGAGATCATGACCTGAGCCGAAGGTAGCCGAAGGTTTAATGACTGAGCCACCCAGGTGCCCCTCAAATTGTCTATTTAAAAGTAAAACTTTATTGTGTTTAGTCTGGAGAGGGTAAAGCAAACTCCAAATTTAGTTATCCAGAGATTAAAAGAAAATAATCGTGTAGTTATTTTAACTTCATGGCTGACATATTAGGCCAATAATATGGCTACCTGCTGGTCAATGGAATTGTATGCAATTTTAAACTTCAGAGGAAAGAGAGTTGGATTGGCAATGCATACCGAGAGTTTTGGAGGGGCACCTGGGTGGTTCAGTCAGTTAAGCATCTGCTTTCAGCTCAGGTCATGGCCCCAGGGTCCTGGGATCAAGCCCCACATCGGGCTCCCTGCTCAGTGGGGAGTCAGCTTCTCCCTCTCTCTCTGCTGATCCCCTGCTTGTGCTCTCTCTCTCTCTCTCTCAAATAAATAAATAAAATCTTAAAAAAAAAAAGTGTTGGAAATGGCAAGGCAAGGGGTATCCACACTGCCATTGAGCTGATCACAGCTGTAGCCCCTGCCAAACTCCATGCTTCTCGGCCCCAGAACTAGTCTCCAACGCGGCCTCTTCAATGACTCCGAAAGCAACAGCACACAGGAAAGCAGATAGCACTTCGCTCTTGATATTGTCATTTTCCACCAAAAATGCGCCAGCTGGACGAGCACATATCAAAATATGATTAGCTCAGGAGCTGGCACATGATCAAATCTAGGAGGCCAAAATATCCTTGCTCCAAGACAAGGTTAGCCCTTTTTTTGTTTTTTGGTTTTTTTTTTTTTTTGTATAAAAGCAAAGTCCAAGAGGTTCCAAATAAGCCATTTAGATGATTATAATTCCTCCCTTTGAATTCACAACTTGAGTATGTCAAAGGATCGAGCTTGCCCACAGTCACCCAGCCAATAAGATGAAGACCTAAAAAGAGGAACTGAGAACTCTTCAGCTGTCATTAGGCCCTCCTTCTGCTCTTCCTTACCCATCTTCATATGTCCATCTTCCATTTTAGCAGCTGAGAAATATTAAGTAGCTTTTCCTAGACTCTACCTACCTTATGGCATAAGAACCCCACAGCGTAAAGAACATGAACTCAGAAACAGCGAGATCAAGGTATGAGTTCCTCCTCTCTTACTCGGGCAGTTTGGACAAGTTAGCATCCCTGAGTTTCAGATTCACTGTGTTGATTAAATGAAATACTTATTATCTGTGCAAGCTTAAGCATGTTGCTTTGCCATGTAGTAGGTGCTCAGTAAACATCACATCTTCCCTGTTTGCAGATTTCTTGCATAGGAAAGCTAGTTTGTCTGAGAGGAAGAATGGGACAGGGCTCTCAAGCTTAGCAGCCTCACTAGCTTTGGTTGTCCTGGCCTGCCTACGGGGACCCCTCCACCCGCGGGAAGCTAGTTGAGGATGTGTCATCAGAAAGCTGGATTCTGGGCTCTGCTGCTAGGATGGAGCCCTCTTTGGCTCACCCAGCTACACCAAAACACAGGAAGACAAACTTACTCAGAACTGAGTTAGCCTCGAAGAACAGATGTTTCTTTTTCCCTGAGAAGAAAACAATTTTACAAATGCAGAAATGGAAATGATAATTCTCTCTATCCAATTAGCAAGAGCTAATTTGGATTTCAAGGTCACTGTGTACGGTATGCTCCCTCCTTCCCATGCCTGGTGCTTGAGCGCCACTCCCTCTCTGGTTTTGTGGCTCAGCATCCCTGCACATGTTGTAAACAACCACAATTTCCATTTTAGGATTTCGTCACCTGGTGATGTGCCGCAGTTCCCATTTTTAGGAAATTGACGCTTGGCAAAAGATGAAAGGCTTCACAGATTATGAAGGTTATGGCACATATTTCTCCTGCCTTATGGCTTAATTTAATTAGATATCTTGTAATAGCTCAGCAGCAAGACTGCGCTGCAGAATGGGCTCCAATTTGCCCACAGGCAACCTCGAGAGCTCAGCAAATATGAAATATGCTGCATGACTCATCAGCTGATGGAAAATGCAGTGAAACTTTCTCTCTTTCAACAGGATCAGGCAAGGTGACTGAGAAAGCTTCCCTGGTAATACACACCTGGTAATTCTGCATCTACAAGTTCATTTTCAAATATGCTTGCAGTGAAGTAATCAGCAAAACCACTGTCTGACCTTGAAATTATCCTGTGGCTGCTGGACCTTGAAGACACTGATGGAGACAGCTAAATCCAACCATCTGGGACCTTGATCAGCTGTGTTCCAGCACAGAGGAGCCAGGACCTCAGTGAGCGGGAAGCTTCTCTAAGGCAAGAGCCCCAAGCAGAGAAGTGAGGACACCACGATGCTTGTGCTTATTCCTACAGATGTCAAATTGCCTCATGCTTTTTTAAGATTTCAGATGTGCACAATTTCTTCTTTTTTAAAAAATTCTTCCTTTAATGCATTTCATTCTTCTTGTTTTTTAATTTCACTTATTTTTATTTATTTTTTATAATTTTTTATTGTTATGTTAGTCACCATACAGTACATCATTAGTTTTTGATGTAGTGTTTCATGATTCATTGTTTGCGTATAATACCCAGAGATGCTCACCATTTCTGATATCGATTACCCTTGTTGGGGACACTAAGCTTCACAGAGTTTGTTTTTCAGACATGAAGCAAACCGAGACCCTGAAGTCACAGGATGTCTTGGCAGCTGTGTTCTGGCTGGAGAGAAAGGCATCCCTGTGGGGGCATAGCTTTTCTCTGGTTCCATTTCACTTGCTCTCTTCAGAAGGCAAAGATGGAGAGATAACTGGTTGGGTGGGGGCCATGTGATAGGGATTGTCTGTGAAGATGGAGAGGAGGAACGCTTTAGATGAGTAACAAATGCCCTCCCAGGAGACCCGTAACTAGTCATCTGACTTATGAACAGAACAGCAGCCTAAGACACCGTGCCAGAGATGGCCCAGAATACAGGGCTTGCTGATGTGGTCAGTTGGTACAGCCACTTCCCCCTTGCGGGGTTGGAAACAGAGTCACCCTCTGTTCCTCCTCCAGTCTCCCAGCCATGGGCACACTGCCTGCCCATTATGTGTCTGAGAATCAGTCTCCAGCACTGTCCTTCCAGAATCAATCCTCAAAGAAGCTGGACTTCAATCTCATTCATATATACAAAGCTCATACTTTCATTCAATGAATGAGTATATGCAATACAAATGATGCTGGGCTAAGAGATGGTGATACAAAGAATAAAATACATCTTATTTGAACACATCTAATCCTTCCAAGAAAGCACATTGAAGTTCTGGAGATTAACGTGTATAGACAGCTGCTATGTGACAGGTCGAGGAGGTTGTGTTTGAGTGACGAGAACATAGGACTTGGGATCTTGCTTCATATGCCCCCTACCAACTCTGCCACATTGGTACTATGTGAACTCTGGTGTATCACTACTTTTAGAGCTTAGCTTATTTACTAGTGAGAGTTGAATAATCTTAAAAGGATAGTAGGATACCATTAGCGATAGCTCCAAATTGTCATCTGGCACAGAGAACCTGCTCAGTAATAGTTTTAATGGGAATTTAAAGATGTTGTGATAATGATATCACCAAGTACTATGAGAGCGCAGAAAAGATAACTCCTCTCTCAGAGTTCTAATTCAGCTATGTTTTAGAAGGTGTGTAGCTCACCCACCAGAGAATTGGGTAAGGATTATTGCAATTTAATTTTCATGAGAAAAGTCCCAGAGAAGTATAAAAAAAAAAAAGGAGGGTCTTTTCAAATTGGTATGGAGGATGCAAATGGTAGATGGAGGTGAATGGAGGTAGATTCAAATGTAAGACTGGTGTGGCTACAGGGGACTAAATTTTGGGATAAGATCATTGTGTCAGCACTGGAGGCAATTAAGAAGGAGGTTGACAAGCTCAAAATGGGATTTATAAAATTAATCCTGGAGACCAGGACACCAGGGCAAGGGAGTGGAGAAAGAGAATTTAGGAGGGGAAGGTGATGTTGTAAAGGAGGGACAACGATCAGGCCCTAACCTGGATTAGTGGCCAGGAAGATGGCCGCTAGGAGACAGAGTCGGGGGAATTTATGAGGTGGAGGGAAAGAGTTTTAATGGCTAAATGGATGTGGGAGGTGAGGTGGGAAAGAATCCAAGGATGTCACTGAGCTTGGGCTTTGGAACAGTTGCCAACATTCTGTTCTGAGAAGTTTGATGAAACATTCTTCACTCACAGAAGTCCAAGAGGCAAGGCTGAGATAAGGCCAGCACTTTTTATCAGTGTGGTCAGACCCTGACTGGAGCTGGAGACTCCAAGAGCCATGCTGTGCTACCATCTGCATGGGTACCCTTACTTAATCTTCCCAGTGATTCTATGAGGCAGGCGTTATCATCCCCATTCTACGGATGTGAAAACCAAGGCTCTGCTATGCGAAGAATCTTGCCTAATGTCAGCTAGCCTACAAACTTTGGGGTTGGAAATCAACCAAGATTTGCTTGATGACAAAGCTCCAGTTCTTACCCACTTCCACCTTTCTGGCGCCTCTTATAGACATGCCTCGCTCATAGGATTTGTACTGGAAAGCCATTTAAGAAGATCACCCTTTTTCAGTGAAGACAGTGTCTCTCCACAGCAATAGGTTATGTTTCTGAATTTACCATGTGAGAGGCAATTCCAACTGAAGCCAGTGTGTCTCCATTTTCAAGCTATTTATTATTATAAAAGCAACATACAAGGACGGCAGACATGAAACTCACACACTGTCCCCAATATCCTATATCCATTCACTCACCACTCATCCCCACCCCCACCTATTGGTAGCATCCTTCCACTGTTTTTTGCCATCCTATGCTGTGCCCAGCACCTTGTCACTTGTTTGAAGGTGTCTAGGATGCTTTAGGAACCTCTCCTGCTGCTCTTTTTCATCTTGCCATCCTCCATGGAAAAAGTGTCACCCCTTTGGCATTCAGATAGTTCATAGAGGAATAAATGAGTCTCTCTCACTTCTGGAATTGCTAAAAATGCTACAAATGATATTTAACTTCACATTTGAGAAACTATGTTGGGATCTGCTCCATTGGCCGTCCAGAAAATAAATTATTTTAATTACTTAATCTAGCTCAATTCAGTCTTCCCAGACAGTGGCAAAACTTCCCAGTGGGTCAGAATGCCACAGGTATGACTTTCATCCATGGAACACTGGGGTTTGCAGAATCAGTGCTGTTGCAGAATCCAGTAACCCAGATATTCATGCTTGTTTTGAAAATTAAGGGATCTGGTCTCAACATAAATACAGCAATGGAAAGCAGATTATATGACTATCCAACTGTAGTCAGTACTATAGACAATAAAGTAAGCCTGGCTACCATGAATGAAAATTCCAAGCCTCAAGGTTGAGGATTAGAGAGACAGCTTGAATTTGCTTCTCTATAAATTGATGCAGCTTCTTCTAGAAAGAATGGATCACTGCCTTTTCTTTGGTTTTTAGATTTTCAACTGCAGTGTGGACTGCACCATTCAGACTTCACATTTATGGCTAACCTCCAATGAGTTGTGAGCTCCTAGATGTTAGGGATGTTGGACTCACCTTCAGCCCTAAGGCTTAGCACATCACCTGAACACATGGGAAATCCTTAATAAATACTGTTCAGAGCTGCTGCTTTAGGCATAACTGTCAACAGAGATGATCATAGAGCTCTACAGTAGGAAGTCATTTAATTCACTCAAGACTCTTCTCTGTACTAGTCTTACCCAAGATGAATGGCAAAGGACTCTTTTGGTTAGGGGAGGGTGGGAGTGTGGATGGTTTTATAAATGGAGACAGATTATAATAGTATAATGATGTTCTTTTCTTATGTATCTAATATATGATAAAAGAAAAAAATTTCCAGAAGAAGAAAGAGTAGAAAGAGGAATCTGTGATCCTTTCAATTAATGTAATGGAGATCTCAATTTAGCTCTAAGACCAACATGCCTGGGCTTGTCTATTGAATTGGTGGGAGCAGCTGCCAGAAGCCTATTTGCATATGGATTGAGGTCCTCTTGGGAGAGTTCTCATTCTGAAGGAAGAAGTTGCCTGGCAACCAGAGTTTGACCCATGAAGACAGACTCGCCCAACAGAGGAGCAAGGAAGCCTGAGTACAGGGGGTGTCTGTCATCTGGAGCCATCCTCCAGTTGGATACCATGAATGTGTACTTAAGTGCCACGGAGCGTGGGGAGTCTGAATGTATGAAGTAGAGGGGGGAAAAAAGAACCTCCTTTACTAATATCCTTTTAAAATACCGGATTACACTACAGGGTTTCAGGATCCATCTGATAGAGTAAACCCTAAACAGAAGGGAGAGAGTTTGGGTCTGGAGGTGTCACCAAAGCATTCATTATCATGCTTGGCAGAGCAGTGACAGACCAGGGGGAAGACTTTGACACCCCATGAAGCATTAAGAATCGGTACCTATAGGATGTGGTAGTATCCACATGAGACTCATGGGGGGTGTCTGCTGCACCTGGTGTGTAGCGGTAGAGTGACAAGGTGGCACTCCACAGAGAGCTGATGGGAAACTGTTGCACCCAATGGGCCCTTTAATCTTTGAACACATATGGGATCACTATACTATTCTGTGGTTCTCTGGGGGAAGGCCTCAGTCCCCTATACCAATTGCAGAGGTGAGGACAAGGATGCTACCCATTTCAGTCGCCAGCAACACCATGGTTCTTAAAGTAAATGTATGGATTAGTAAAAAGTAATGACAATCCCTTTACATAAGGCCCACAGGAAAACTATTCCTTACAACGAATTTACATTTAATTTATTTTTCAAAATAAATATAATAAGAGACATTTATTTTATTTAAAAAAAATCGTCCCAATTATGAGATGAAGATGTTCTGGGGATTTAATATGCAGCACGATGATTATAGTTAACAACACCATGTTGTAGACTTGAAAGCTCCTAAGAGGGTAGACTTTAATGTTCTCATCATGCATAAAAAATGGTAACTACGTGAGGTAATGGAGGTGTTCACTAACCTCACTGTGGTAATCATTTATAATACATGCATATATATACATAATGTTTACATAATGTTTATATAAAGTTATACTGTACACTTTACATTTATATAATGTCTTATGTCAATTGTATCTCAATAAAGCTGGAAAAAAGAAAAATTGACCATCAGACCATGGCTTCCAACTCTTGCTTACAAAATAGGCTCACAATACATATGTGACTTAGCTAGCATTTACCTAGTGATACCAACCCAGAGATGGAGGGAGGGGAAAGTAAGGAGTAAACACTTCCAGGCAAAGCTATGACACAGGTAAAATTTAACTTGAACTCCTTCAACCTCCCTCCTTTTTTTTTTAAAGATTTTATTTATTTATGTGACACAGAGAGAGATTACAAGTAGGCAGAGAGGCAGAGAGAGAGAGGAGGAAGCAGGCCCCCCGCCAAGCAGGGAGCCCGATGCGGGACTTGATCCCAGGACCCTGAGATCATGACCCGAGCCGAAGGCAGAGGCTTTAACCCACTGAGCCACCCAGGCACCCAACCTCCCTCTTTTTTTTCCTTTTTTTTTTTAAGATTTTATTTATTTATTTGAGAGAGACAGGAAGAGAGAGAGAGCACACGAGTGGAGAGAGGGGTAGAGGGAGAGGGAGAAGCAGACTCTCTGCTAAGCAGGGTGCCTGAGGCAGGGCTCAATCCCTGGACCTGAGATCATGACCTGAGCCGAAGGCAGACGCTGAACCGACTGAGTCATCCAGGTGCCCCTCGACCTCCTTTATCTGTTTCCTTTTCTGTGTCCCTCTACCTGAAAACTCCTATCCCTATGGAACCACACCTCTCAAGGTTCTGCTCCAGAAAGCCTTGGACAGGTTTACCGCCAGGGTTGGTTTCCTATTTTGGGGGGGAGGGAGGGCTCTATCAGAATATTTTTAGCCACAAGGTCAAATGAGAAGACAATTTGTGGGTCTGGGGAGCCCTGCAGAGAGCCTCTGAGGTCACATACTGTAGTCGTTCATCATAATTTACCTTTAAGGAAAGTCATGAGAGAAGTAAATCTGACCCAGTTGTCTTGTTAGCAGGGGAACTCAATAGAACTTTCACAAGGACCTCGTCCGAGGACTTCTCAGGGCTCATTTAGCCGTCAATGACTCTGTCACCCACAGTGACTCCTGGGCCTTTGAGTGTGTTCACTGCCTAGAGCCCCGGTGGCTCACGGGAATGCATTAAGGGCGATCTGGAAGGCGGGCGCGATAAGGTGAAAGGAGCGCTCCCAGTCTCTTTCTTGCCCCACAGTGAGGAGAATGCTCTCACAGGTCTTCCTTCTCTCCTGTGACATGATGTGCTTTCTGTTTGGCCTGGTCAGCCCCTGAACTGTTATCATTCACATGAGGCCCTGGGTAGAGCCAGAGAAGCTAGCTGAAGGCAAACAGCTACTGAACGCAGGAAAACGGGCATGCAAAGGGAAGGGGGATAGACATGAGAGCCTTCCAGGTCTGAGTTTGTAAAACAAGGTCTTTTGGAGTTTGGGATGAAAGAGACCCCGGGGTGCTGACCATAGGTCTGAAAGAAGGAAAGAGAGCCAAAGGGAAAAAGAGAATGCAAGATTTTTGCACACATGTATTATTAGCGACAATTGCATTTTGGCATAACTGAACTAAAGGTTTAATTTGCTTTTCTATTACTCTTCAGTCCTGGAATTGTGTATCTATGAACACAACTGTGATGGTCCTGCGTGGTGGTTCAAGTTTAATGCAGTTTGTACTTAGAAGCTGTAATGGTGTGTGATTCTTAGGTAAGGTACATCCCCCTTTGTCTAAGAAATGTTGAAAGGAAACCAATGCTGCATTAAAGCAAAGGTAACCCCTGTGTGGGACGCCATGGCAGCGACTCCCCGACCCCAGCGCATTAGGCCCAGATGCTAGGAAATGGTTGTGTTTCTCACTAATGAAATCTTGGGCTCTCTTCTCAGGACCTGCTTAATCTCACAGAGGTCGGAGCAGTCTTCTGCTGAGATATTTTAAGGTCATTAGTGGGATAGTTTTTAGAAAGAGGTCCTGCAATCCAGCACCATGAATAATTAGCAATATATCAACTACGAGTCACCAAATAATGAGAGAAACCTCCAGGATATTTGCATTGCAGAGGGTTTGGGTTCCCGGCGGTTAGGTAGGTATCTGGTCCTGTAGAAGGAACACACTCATGGGGGGAGCACAGGCTGATTAGGAGTGAACCTCCTCTACCAGCAGAGAACAGGAGAGCAGGTTGCAGGAGTCTCTGGTTCGGAAGGTTTAACACCCTTGGTTTTTGTCCAGATGCCCTCCTATGTCTTCGTCCAGCTCTGAGCTCTCATGCCCCAGCCTCTGCTGGTAATGACTGACGGCCAGTGGCCTCTACTGACAACCTTCAGAGAGCTGTCGTGTGCCTGGGAGTTTACATCCAGCCTCAATCTGTTGGTCCATAGCCAGTGACATAGCGCGAGAAAACAAGATCCCCGTGTGTTCACCTAGAGGTGGAACACCAAGTTCCAACATCGCCTTTACCCCAGCATTCTCTGTGAGAGCAGTTTGAGGCTGGGACTCCATCAAGATCAGACCTTGCTTGTTTCTTCCTTTCTTCTTCTACTTCTCTTGCCTCCTGACGGATGTCTTCTGGGAGCTCTTCCTTACTAAATCACCAAACCTAATTCTGTGGCTCAATATCTGTTTCTTGGACAGCAGAGCTAAAACCCAATGGTACAGGGCTTGCAGATATTGAAAAGAGGCAAAAAAAATGACCTGTTCATCGCTACCCCTGTACTAGTATCTCACGGCTAGCGTACGTGTGAGTGCTGGGCCGTCCAGAAGGGGCTCTTCAGAGTTTCTGTGGGCGTTCTGGCCAAGAGAAATACCAAGTGGTTCACAGTGAGCCTGGCTCTGCGACAGAAGCCTGGCCATTCTCTAACATCAGCGTGTCCGCCGTTGAAGTTTCTCAAAGCAGAGATTATGCATCGTGTGGCTTGAGAGAAACCAGCTTTATATGAGACTGAATGAAAATGACATAATCTATTATATCCCAGGATTACAAAGAAAGAAGTATAAGAAGACAGGAAAGATGTCATGTCTGAGATTTAGCAGACTATAAGTATGACTTTCTTATTTTGGGGAAAGCATGTGATTTCTCTGTGCTGTACTTCTTGTATCTAAAAAAAATGGGGATTAGTCTACTCCTCTACCTGCCCTAGACAGTAATTGTTAGAATATGACAATGTGTGGGAAAGTCCTTTATACATGATAGAATGCTAATAAAAGTTGCAAGAATAGCTATTTACTGATGATTCGTCTTCTATTAGGATTAAATCATATTGAGATTCATAAGCACACTAATGCTCCTTCCATGGGTGGGGTGTGAATTCAAGGAATAGTGATTAGATCGGGGCGCCTGGATGGCTCAGTTCATTAAGCGTCTGCATTTGGCTCAAGTCATGATCCCAGGATCCTGGGATCAAGCCCCGCATCGGGCTCCCTCTCCCTCTGCTGCTCCCCCTGCTTGTGCTCTCTCTTCCTCTCTCAGATTTAAAATATTTATTTGACAGTGAGACAGAGAGGACAAATGGGGGGGGCAGGGAAGGGAGAAGCAGGCTCCCCACTGAGCAGGGAGCCCAATGCAGGGCTCAATCCCAGGACCCTGGGATCATGACCTTACACAAAGGCAGACCCTTAACCGACTGAGCCACCCAGGCTCCCCAATAAATAAAATCTTTTTTAAAAAAAGGAATAATGGGGTGCCTGGGTGGCTCAGTGGGTTAAAGCCTCTGCTTTCGGCTCAGGTCATGATCTCAGGGTCCTGGGATCGAGGCCCGCATCGGGCTCTCTGCTCGGCAGGGAGCCTGCTTCCCCTTCTCTCTCTGCCTGCCTCTCTGCCTCCTTGTGATCTCTCTCCCTCTGTGAAATAAATAAATAAAATCTTTAAAAAAAAAAAAAAGGAATAATGATTTGAAATATATGACTATTAGAAGGATAATCCAGAATAGTAGTATTAACACTAAAACCCTTTATTGAAACATCATAAAGTCACGAGCCTACACATTTGCCAAGAAATTTAATATTCAAAATATATCAAGATTTTAATATCAAATATTTTAATATTGAAAAATGTATATGTGATATCCTTCCCAATCTTAGATGTGTAATATATGTATAGAGAAATATGGTAAATATAATTGAGAACAAGCATAATGGGTATTCCTGAGTGACAGAATTATGGGTGATATTTATTTTCTTCCCTATGCTTTTATTCAAATTTTCCACCATGAATAGGCACTTTTTTAAAATTATAAAAATAGCCATTTTAATGGAAAACCCTAGTCCCATCAGAAGACTTCTAGGTTTGAGTGGCATGAGGGCAAGACTTCTTATTTTTCCTCTCACCGTGTGACTGTATGTCCTCTGTTGAGACCTAAGCTCCATCGGGGCGGAGACTTTTTGTCTTCTCTTGTTCATCATCATGTGGCTGCTGCATAGCCCAGACACTTGCAGGCAGTTCACAGGTAGGTGGTCAGGGAAGGAATAAATACAGGTAGTGAAGAGGAGGAGGGCGGGCTCCCAGGTCAAAGCAGCAAGGCGAGCAGACAAAGGAGACTAGCAGGGCTCAGCATGAACTGAAGCAGAGCCAGTAATTCAGCATGGTGGACCGACTGGGTATTGAAGGGCGGTGGTGGCAACGATGAGCCGCTCTAGCTGGTGAGCCTTCACTGTGTGCCAGACCCTGTCTGAGTTTCTATATCCGCAGCATCTCATTAACCTTAGGATGTCTGCCAGACACATTATTTTTTCCCATTCCTACCTGAGAACTCTGAATCTCTCTACACTTCTGTGAGTTGCTCAAAGCCACAGTACTGTGAGGGAAGTAGAGATGGGAAGCCAGTGCCATCCTGCCCCCAAGGAGTCTTCTGGATTCTTGCACTTCAGAGGGGACAGCCTGTCTTCGCAGATGGACAGACTCTTAAAGGCAACAGAAAACCTTAAGTTTGAGGAGAGGACTGACACGATCTTTAGGGCATGAGGCTGGAACAAGTGGCAAATCACTCTTCTCATCCATCCCCTCATCTCTCTTTCTAATACTTGAAACTCCCACATTTCCTTTTTTTTTTTTAGAGAGAGAGAGAGTGTGTGGATGGGGGTAGAGGCAGAGGAAGAGGGAGAGAGAGAGAGAGAGAATCTTAAGCAGGCTCCACACCCAGCACAAAGTCTGACACAGAGCTCAATCTCATGACCCCGAGATCATGACCTGAGCCAAAATCAAGAGTCAGACACTTAACCAACTGAGCCAAGCAGGCGACCCCACTCCCACATTTCTTACACCCTTGAATTAGTGTACAGAATAGCTTTGGTGAAATGTCATAGTTACCCAGAAGGAATAACCCACCAGTGGGAATAATTTTTTAGTGTGAATTATCAAAGGGCAAACTCCTGAAGGAATCAGACACATCTTTCTTCTGTTTAATTGAATGATCTCTTTTGGAGCCCCATGATACACCAGTCTTAGCTTACACGCTTGATATGCATCGTAAACAAGACAAATACTTTCTCTGCCTTACTAGAATTATATTTCAGAAAACAGCCATGATTGTTTTTTACTGCAGGTAGGAGAAGGTAGATCAAAAGGTTGCAAATGGAAAGTCAGCGAAGCAGAGACCTTACAGTGAAGAAGGCAGGATGGGAGCACTGGGCGTTTAGGAGATATCATGGGGTGGCAGGAGACTAGGGAGGAAGACAGACAGGGAGAATGCAGGTCCCAGTTTTCACAGCAGGCAGATGGCTTCCCATCTCTAACACAGGACCACACCACCATACCGCCTTTCTGGGTACCTGCAGTCTGGGCAAGGGATTATCATGGTAAAACTTCAGCATGAATCTCACTTGCCTGAGAAAAATGAGCTTTGAATCATTAACAAGGCAATTGCTGCTACATACTAATGACACCATTTCCCGCTCCTGGTCTTTTTAGCATTAATGTGCCCCGTGGCGTGGATTGAATGATATAAAAATGATTACACGCTTTGGAGATATTTCTGGGTTTGATTGTTTTAGGCCATGCACCGCTTGTTTAGATTATGAATTAACTAATAAATCTGTGTTACTTCCTCAGTTTTAGACTTGAAAGTCCTTACTCCTTTTTCCGATACCAAGTTAATGTAACCGTCTCTGGTGACAGCAAATGAAGACTAAGCCTTGGCCATTAGTGTGATTTACTTCCCACCCACCTGGTCCCCCAAACGACCACTCATCTTTCCTAGTGATTGAGAGATTATGTCTCTAGTTTTATGAATAATTTATCCTCAGTGTAATGCCATTTATCTCAGCTTCTAACACCCTGCTTTGTGCACACTGGACTCAATATTTTTTTTTCAACCTAACCAATTATTCATGTATTTTGACCCATATTTAGGACCCTAGCCTAACAAAATAATTCTAAATATGACAAAAAAACAGAACTATTCCGAAAGATGTTCACTATAGCATCATGTATGGTATAAAGACATTGGAAAAAATCTATGGGGCCCCTGGGTGGCTCAGTCAGTTAAGCGTCTACCTTTGGCTCAGGTCATAGACCTGAGGTCCCGCAACCAAGCCCCATGTGGGGCTCCCTGCTCGGTGGGGGTCTGCTTGTCCCTCAGCGCCCCCCCACCCCTGCTTGTGCCCTCTATCTCTCATAAATAAATAAAATCTTCTTTTAAAAAATGGAAAAATCTAAATATATTGATATAGGAAGTTATTAAAACAAGTATTTTCTTCCAATGATGAAATAATACACAGCCATACAATTTTTTTTGTAACAATAGGAAAAGATACTGATGCCAAAGTATTATGTGAAAAACTGTAGGCAAATTGTATAAGCAGTATTATGTAAATTATGTAAAACATACAGAAAAAAATACTCTAAAATGAAAATAGTGCTTTTCTTAGGGTGATGATGCTATTAGTGCTATTTGCTTTTCTTTGACATCGGTGTTATTTTTAACTTGAACTTATTTTGGAAAAAAATAAAAACATTTTCTTCATCTTTTCAAAAACCAACCACACTTTTTTGAAGAATTGTGCAAATTCCTCTGAAAGTCCGTTATCATTGCTGTGAAGCCCAAATACCCGACAGAATCCTTGGGGAAATGGCAAGTCACTGCTAATCCCTCTTCCCAGCTAGAAAATGTCCAAACCACAGGTCATTTGTGTCAGAGATAAACCAAGCCGGACACTGGCTGAAGTGGTAAGGACAGATTTTAATCAGTAATACAGTATGGCAACAGGGAAGAGTTCAGCATGAATTGAATTCAATTTTAATTTGTACAGAGGTGACTGGGTGCTCTGAAGAAGAATGAAGAATCCAGAAGAGAGAGAATGAAAACCCAAAGGCTCACATGACTTCACACATACGGTAATGCATGGAGCACCGTTACCAAGAATATATATGTAAAATGCTGGGATTATTGTCATTTCTTTTTCTTTCTCTTTCTTTTTTTTTTTTTAACTATTTTGTCTATATTACCCAAGCCTCAAAAAATACTTGGTGAATAAAAAAAAATAGGGAGAATGAAGGACTAGAGAGAGGGATGAGTGGGACTCTGTAGAGTCCATTTGGTCATTTAGTCTAAAGTAATAATAAGAAGAAAGACCACCCAATGAAAAGTGAGCAAAAGCCTTGAAAAGACATCCCATCAAAGAAGATACACAAATTACTAATAAGTTCATTAAAGGGTGTTCAACATCATTCATTAGTAAGGAAAGGCATAGTAAAACCACAACGAAAGACTAGTTTACATATACAAAAATGACCCTAATTAAAAAGACAGTCAAAAGCAAGTGTTGGCAAAGATATAAAGAAACTAGTGGAAATGTAAAATGGACTAACACTTCAGAAATTTGACAATTTCTTGAAAGTTTACATATAAATTTACCACATGACCCAGCAATTCTGTTATTAAGAATATACCTACGGAGGGATACCTGGGTGGCTCAGTCAGTTGAGCATCCCACTCTTGGTTTCAGCTCAGGTCATGAGCTCAGGGTCATGAGATTGAGCCCCGAGTCAGGTTCCATGCTCAGTGGGGAGTCTGCTTGAAGTTTTTTCCTCCTGCCCTCCCCTCCCCAATAAATAAATAAATTAATCTCTAAAAAAGAAAATAATACACCTAAGGAAAATGAAGACAGGTGTCCCCAGACAGACTATTGGATGACGGTTCACAGCAGGGCTGTTCATAAGAGTCAAAAACTGAAAACCATCCAAATGTCATGAAGCAGTGAACAGATAAATGAAATGGGGTATACCCATACATGGTCATTAAAAGGAATTAAATACCGAAATACTACTGCATGGATGAAACTCAAAACCACTGTGACAGGCACAGAAGACGATATATCCCATGCTTCTATTTAAGGAAATATTCAGAAAAGGGAAATTTATAAAGATGGCAGGTGGATCAGTGGAGGCCCATGGTTGGGGGGCGGGAGCAGAGACGGCTACACACGTGCTCCAGGGAATTTTGGAGGGGCTAATGAAAGTGGTCTCGGCTTGGATCGCGGTGATGGTTGTTCAGTTCCGTAAATTGACGAAAAATCATTGAATCGTGAAATTACAATGAGTGAATTATATGCTATAGATATTATACCTAAAAAAAAAAAGTAAAAGGTAGTGTGAACTCAGAAAAAAAAAAAGAGGAAGAAGATAAAAATGAGAACAGTGGGTGTGAGCCCTGATGCATCCTTCAAGGATGTTAGTGGAAAACCGATTAGTTATAGGGCCTGGGGTAAGAAGTTTGTAGCCTGTCAGCTTGGGTTCACCCAGGGAGTTGGCTCCACCTTGAAAAATGGAAAAGTCTGTTGTTTTTATTCTGGAAGCTGCTAGAAAGGTCATGGCTTTCATCTTTACTTCTGTGATCAGACCTCAGCATTCTGGGGATCTCTTCAGAGCGTAGTGCAAGCGAGTGTCAGATTGGATGGGACTTCTCCCTTTCCTGACACACAGTATGAAACCGATGGTGCAAAAAGGTCCCCTGGAAGAATTCAGAACCGGCTCTCCCTGGACCAACAACAGAAATAAACTCAGATTTTAATGGGTGGAGTAACAGAATATTTGTTCCAGAAAATTTCTAGAATGGCAGAAAAAACACAGTAACGTGGAAAATTGCTAGCTAACTTTTTCATATTGCCATGTATATCTCCCAGAAGAGAATTGAAAACACACGAATAAAGCAAAAAAAAAAAATCATTCAATAAGTAAGAAAGTCACCAACTGGTATCAGTAATATCATAAGAAACACAGCAGAATTTTTTCAGCACAATATGACAATATCCAACAGATGCGTGGGAGGCTTCTTTCTAGGCCTTGTGTCTTAAGAATATGAACATACAATTGCCACGGATTTTAACTGTGGTTTGGTGCCAGGTTTCTAAATTCTCTAGGCCTTGGTAAACAAGCAACTAGAAAATACTGAAGCTTACAATTTAGATTTTTCCTTTCAGAAGTCTGGCAATTATGGATTTCCTGAAAAAGATTGAAAACATTACTCCTGAAATTTTTCTATCGTTATTTTCAAAATTGTGTACTTTCAGGAATAAGCCTTATATATGTAACCATTGGAAATGCTGTCTTGGAGAGACAAAAGATTATTCATTTGATCACTTCCCTGATTAAATGCTTTCTTTTTTTTATTGCAAAGATTATTCTTCACTGTATTATAGACGATATGGTGTCAGTAATGAAATAGTATGTATATTACAGCATCAATAGGAGTTATTTTCCTAAGGAAATTTGAAACGACAGTTCTATTATAAATACAGTTCTATTATATATATATATTTATATTATATATTTTATTTTATTATGTATTTGTTGTATATTTATTTGTTTTATAAATTTTTGTTATATAATAAAATATATATTTACTTTATTATGTATATATTCATTATATAACATAAATATATATCTTTACTTTATTTTACATATATATTTGTTATATATTTATTTGTCAGACAGGGGGGGAGAGAGAGAGAGAGAGCACAAGCAGGGAGAGTGGCAGACAGAGGGAGAAGCAGGCTCTCCGCAGAGCAGGAAGCCTCATGCTGGTCTCGATTCCAGAACCCCAGGGTCATGACCTGAGTGGAAGGCAGGTGCTTAACTGACTGAGTCACCCAGGTGTCCAACAAATATATTTTTAAAATACAGCCAAGATGGGATCAAGAGGAAGACAAACCATAAGAGACTCTTAATCTCATGAAACAAATTGAGGGTTACTGGCGGGTGGGAAGGTAGGGATAGGGTGGCTGGGTTATGGACATTGGGGAGGGTTTGTGCTTTGGTGAATGCTGTGAAATGTGTAAGTCTGATGATTCACAGACCTGTACCCCTGGGGCAAATAATACATTATATGTTAATAAAAAATAAAATGAAATCCATTGATTTTTTAAAAAATAAAATAAAATACAACCAAGTGACTCTTCAAGTGAACTTGAATTTTTTGACACCTGATTTCTGGAGGGGAGCGAGGCACTGGCAAGCACAGCAAGGGTGGGAACACCCCCACCGAGGGTCAGGTTGCGGCTCGCCAAGCAGAGGCAATGCCCGGAGTGTGCACCCAGGGCTGAAATGAGAAAGACGAGCTGTGACGGGCAGAGAAGATAGGAGGGGTGACAGCGAGGGGCCTGGCAGGTGGCGTGCGTCATCACATTTAGGAAGTTCCCAAGAAGCAGGGAGTGTTTTCCTTCCCCAAGACTGCTCTACTCTGTGAAATATCACTACTGGCTTGAAGGACTGCTTGGGATGCATTCCAGCTCACAGTGGTTATTGTCACCTTCCATGTAAACAGCTGAGGGTCAGGAGTGCATGGGCATGGTTGTCGTTTTATGCTCTTGCTGTAGAGAAGAAACATTCATGAGGAAATCCATCAGAAAGGCATAGAGGTCGGGGGAGTTCCAAATTTTTTTCCCGCACACATCTCTACTAAGAGAGTCCCTGATGTCTGCTAGGTTCAGGATCCCCCAGTCTCTGCTTGGATAAACAGTATTATTAGAATGGAGGTAATAAATGTTGATTTTGGAAAATTTGAAAATATAACAAAGTAAAAGGGAAAGTAAAAGGGAAAATTTACCTGTACTCTTACTGCTCAAAATAGCCATTAGCATTTTTACGCAATCTTATTTTTTTGTTTATGCAGATACACAAACAAATGTGGAGCTGTGAATTGAACGTACACAATTGTTATGTCCTCCTGTCTTCATGTATTCATATGCATTTTCTATGGAATTGTAAATGCTTGGTAAACATCATTTTTCCTAGTTGTCTGATGGAAATCCTTTTGTACCCAGGTGTCTTTTTTTTTTTTGCTATCATAAATGATACTGTAATGAAATTTTGTGCATAAATATTTTTCTACATGTTTCAGAATATTTACTTAGGGTAGATGCCCAGAAGTAGAATTACTGAGCTAAAGGGGGAAAACATTAAGTGTGAAGGCTCTTGATTTGTGTTTTTGATTTTTTCCCCTAAATAATTGAGTTGCACGCCCCCCAACTATTCTGGTGTCCTTTTCACCTGACCCTCCACTAGCCCTGTGCAAGGACACAAACCATAAGAGACCCCTAATCTCACAAAACAAACTGAGGGTTACTGGGGGGTGNACTATTCTGGTGTCCTTTTCACCTGACCCTCCACTAGCCCTGTGCATTATCATTCAAGAAGTTACTTGCTAATTTCGTTTCCTCTAATTTAAAGATATTAAAGATGAAGCAACGATAACAATGAACCAAAAAACATTGCAAAACTAGTAAAATAATAAAACCTCATCTTGGTTTCTTTGCCCTGGACTAAATGCTTTCTGGTCACTTGATTGTTCTCACCTGTGGNAGAAGTTACTTGCTAATTTCGTTTCCTCTAATTAAAGATATTAAAGATGAAGCAATGATAACAATGAACCAAAAAACATTGCAAAACTAGTAAAATAATAAAACCTCATCTTGGTTTCTTTGCCCTGGACTAAATGCTTTCTGGTCACTTGATTGTTCTCACCTGTGGCAGGTGGCTGCTGTGGGATTGCCTGGTTCACAAGCGAGTAAATGGAGTCACTAGAGGTTGAGTAGCTCAAGTTTGAACAGCTGGAATACATACTTTTTTTTTTTTTAAAAAAGATCTTATTTATTTATCTGACAGAAAAAGAGATCACAAGTAGGCAGACAGGCACAGAGAGAGGGAGAAGCAGGCTCCCCGCTGAGCAGGGAGCCCAATGCAGGGCTCGATCCCAGGACCCTGGGATTATGACCTGAGCCAAAGGCAGAGGCTTAACCCACTGAGCCACCCAGGCATCCCTGAAANGATCTTATTTATTTATCTGACAGAAAAAGAGATCACAAGTAGGCAGAGAGGCACAGAGAGAGGGAGAAGCAGGCTCCCCGCTGAGCAGGGAGCCCAATGCAGGGCTCGATCCCAGGACCCTGGGATTATGACCTGAGCCAAAGGCAGAGGCTTAACCCACTGAGCCACCCAGGCATCCCTGAAATGCATACTTCTAACTTGTTTCCTAACCTACAATCTTTATTCATCCTACTTAAAATTAAGGTGTTTTTACTTTTCTGCTGAATTTATACCCCATTCTAGCTTTGTCTGTTTCCCTTGTATCTTCACTGTATCAAGTCTTTATTCCTCAATGGTGAATGCCTATTTATCCTTCAGACTTGCAACATGGATTCTCTGTGAAGATTTCCCTGCGTCATCGTCTTTCCTAACTAATTCTCTCACCTTGTTGGTAATGTAACTGCTTTGGTGGGGGGTGAATCTTTCCCACCGAAGTCTGGGTTTAGCTGGAACAAAAAAAAAATGTGCCATCCATTGTCTGACTAAAGCCCATTTCTGTTTCTGTCTAATTTTCTGAACCTGCCCTTACTTCCTGTTCCTCCTGTAGGGGAGTCCATCATAAGGCCTGATTTCTACCCACGGCACCTAAATGGGTGTGGAGCAGCTCAGGAACATTTGCACAAGCTGTGGCTAGGATGAGGCCCCTCTTATTTCTCCCAGACCTGCCTCTCAACATGAATAACTGCCTTTGCTCTTTCTGCTACATACGTGCTTGTCTCTAACAGTCTATCCATCAGAAATCCTAAAGCAAGAATGATTTTTAAAGTTTCTCCAGCTGGGTTTTGTTTTTATGCTTTTAGAGAGGGAAAGAGAATGGGGAGGTGGAGGGGCAGGGGGACAAGGAGAGAGAATCTCCCCCCCACCACCACTCCCGAGAGAGAGAGAGAGAGAGAGAGAGAGAGAGAGAGAGAGAGAGAGAGAGAGAGAGAGAGNGCTCCTTGCTGAGCAAGGAGCCCAATGTGGGGCTTGATCCCAGGACCTTGGGATCACGACCTGAGCCAAAGGCAGATGCTTATCCGACTGAGCCACCCAGGCGCCCCAAGGAAAGAGAATCTTAAGCAGGCTCCATGCTGAGCACGGAGACTGACATGGGGCACGATCTCTCAACCCCGAGAGCATAACCTGAGCCCGAAATCAGGAGTTAGGTGCTGGGCGCCTGGGTGGCTCAGTCGGTCGAGCCACTGACTGTGGCTCTGATCATGATCCCAGGGTCATGGGATTGAGTCCCACATTGGGCTCTCTGCTTGGCGGGAGCCTGCTTTTCCCTTTTGTTCTGCCTACTTGTGCTCTCCATCTCTCTGTCAAATAAATGGAATCTTTAAAAAAAAAAAAGAAAAGAGTCAGATGCTTAACCTACTGAGCCACCCAAGCACCCCCTCTCCAGGTAGTTTTAATGCAGCAAGAGAGAGGAGGACCTCTCTTCAGATCTATTGGTCTGGTAGTTTAGTCTGAAAAACAGATGTTTTTGAATCATTGGCCAACACGCACTTGCGCTTTACAGAGAAAGTTTCTGATCAGTTTGATCAAAGGCCAGTCACTCTGTCTCTCTGCAAGTGCAGACCTGAAAAATGGGAAAAAAATTAACAAATTTTAAAAGTATTAGAAGTGAACTGAGCATGATGATAATAATACCAATAATGATAAATTAGCAATACCAAAATAAGAATCATAATACCAATAATAATAAAACTAATGTTTATAGACCATTTTATGCGCCAGACACTGTGCCCATTGCTGTATGTAACTCCATGGTATCTTTTCATCTAAGGCTGTTCTTATGATATAGGGGATGACTATTTTCACTTCACAAATGGAGATCTTAATAGAGACATTAATTGACCAAGGTGACACAGCTGGTAAGTATGGAACCAGGATTTTACACAGGCAGCCTGACTCTTAATCCACATAATTAACCATGACAGAATGCAGGGCGGGTGGAATTTATGGGAGGAACATAGCCTAAACCTAAATCGCTAATATTTAAATAACAAATATAAATAAGAAGCAGATGATTGGTAAAACTTAATTAATCAACTTTGTTTCCTGTATCCACACCCAGAGAAAGAACTCTTCTCCTATTCAAGCCTCCATGAAACATTTACAGAATAGATTCAATTCTGACCCCAGAATGGAAAACCAGAAATTATGCAAGCCATATTTACTGGTGAAAGTAAAAATAAAAACTCACGGATTTTAATAATATAAACAAGATTACAATTCTTCCCAACACCCACTATTTCACAAAAATATATATAATCCCAAGTAAATTCCAAATAAGAGTCATAAATAGAATTAAGATTCTATGTAACACAAGAACAGTGAAAGTTATACATTTAAAAAAGTACTTTGATATGCAGCCAGATAAGTACTTTAAAATTTTATTTTATTTATTTATTTGAGATAGAGACAATGAACTAGAGAGAGAGAGAGAACACAGGAGCAGGGGCAGAGGGAGAGGAAGAAGCAGTTTCCCCCACTGAGCAGGGAGCCCAATGCGGGGCTCGGTCCCAGGACCCTGGAATCATGACCTGAGCCAAAGGCAGACTCTTAACCGACTGAGCCACCCAGGCGCCCCCAGATAAGTACTTCTTAAGATAGGCAAAACTCCCTCTTAAGAGTTTTCTTTTTTAACAAGAAAGAATTAAAGTAAATAATCACAACACTGAGCTATTTCTTCCAAGAAGAGAAAAATAAAGCAAAAAAGCTGCCTTTGGATACATTAAGCTGTTCAGTGAATGACCTTTGTCCATATCCTTCTAATGGAATGAACTAGAAAGGAAATATTGTGTGGAATAATACCTGAAACCTAATTATCACACTAAGATTATATTTTTTGTTTCTCCCTTACTTAGGTGACAAGTTATTTCCTTATAGAAGTCACTTCAGTGGGCCTGACTCTTGGAAAACTAAGATTATCTGCCATGACATATTCTTTGAAGTGATTGCAAATTGTACTAGATAAATTGGACTGGTAAATTCCAGGTTTCAAAGGTAAAAACAACTTATCTATAAGTAGTAAGATTCCCCCAGCAATTCCATTTCTAAAACCGGCCTAAGTGGGTATTCACTTATATTATTTTAAATGTACTTATATTAATTTTTATGTATTTATTTGAATGTATACACACACACAAAAGGTGATATATCTATATTTCATCTATTCTCAGACTGATTTTCTTTTCTCTTTCATAGAGTTCTATTAACTTATAGTGTTTCTAATCACACTTGCAATTATCTTAAGGACCCTAATATAAAGAGTGTCAGGCACTGATATTTTCATTAATTTCTGTCAGTGCACAAAAATCATTAATTTAACATTCACATAGTTGAGTAATTGAGATAACCTCCATTTCTATGCTTGCCAACATTCTCCTCCTGCTTGAATTTTTTTTCTATCTTCCCTTTGCTAGCAATATTCTTTTCCTTTTCTCATCTGGGATGACTTTTCATTAAAAGTTAACATTTTTTTCTGCATTTTCAGGTATTGCATTAATACCGTTTGGCATTCTAGGTTTCATTTCAGCTGGAGCAACATTTTCCTGGGTCTTGTCTTGTGCTTTAAATTGCTGATTACTTTTTTTCTGAATGTTCATATTTTCTGCCTTGTATTGTAGTCTTCTGTATCTGTGTGTGTGTGTGTGTGTGTGTGCGCATATGTGTGAGTGTGTGTGTGTGAGTGATTAGTCTCTACTTCTAAAGTGTGAGCTCCCAAGAGAAGATTCCATGTTTGCCTTTTTTGGGTGTTCTCCTGGGCCAATCTAATATATATGCATATGTTCGTATAGCACAGTACTTTGCACATATTAGCTGCTCAATAAGCGTGTTAAGTGAGAAACAAAAGAAGCCTTTTATTTTTTGCAAGCAATGTCTTCATTCTTATTTCCTTACTTGTCTGCATGTAGCATGCCTAATTCAGGCATCTTTGTGGAAGATATACTCTCTACTGACCGACCACTCAGTACCAGGAGGACTACATATATTATTCCTTGGTGAAAGCTAATTTTGTTTTTTAATTAAAGTTGGGGTTTGTCAAATCAATGGCAGAATATGCAAATAATCATAGCTAGTTTTCTAAACACTGAATTAAAAATTCTCTCCCCACCAGCCACATCAGTTTAGGTTTTACAAATTTTTCACCTAGTTCGACGTTTATCAGTGATTTTCTAGAAAGACTTAGCCAGATGCGTGATTTATTTATTTTATTTTTTTTTTTTAAGGTTTTGTTTATTTTTTTGAGAGGGAGAGAGCAGGAGGAGGGGAGGGGCAGAGGGAGAGGGAAAAGCAGGCTCCCCGCTGAGCAGGGAGTCTGATGCAGGACTCGCTCGGTCCCAAGACCCCGGGATCACAACCTGAGCTGAAGGCAGATGCTTAACCAACTGAGCTGCCCAGGCGCCCCTGGATGTGTGATTTCTTTAGTCTTATGACACGTTAGTTGATTTGAAAGTACCTTTTTATCCATCAAGGTGGCTATGAGCTGGACTCAGAAATGCTACAGGAAAATTGGTCTTAAAAAAGTAAAGTGGACCAACCCACAAAGTATGTAAAATCTGATTCTGTGACATGACGGTAGGAGCCATATAGGCACAGGGGCTGAGCATTTGGGTTTGGGATGCACTGATGTGATGCGATAATCTGGAATGCCAAAGAATATGACTCTCACGGCCACGTAGTCATGTTTGGGCAAGGCCCAACCAAGCTTCCGTCCTTCGAAAAGGTGGGAAAATAACCTTGTTTTATCTCTTTGCACTCTGCTTTGTTCTAAGGCTCTTGGAAATTTATCCTAAAGCCCTGCCTGATTAATGTACAGTTTTAACCAGGTTGACACTCTGATGTTAACCTCAGGAGTACTTGGTTGCTCAGAAATATTGTGACAACTCTATACAGACAGACTATTCTGAGACAGACATATAACTTCCTTAACCATGGGATCAATCTTTCTTGTACTTCATGAATTCTTTCTGCAGAGTATTTCTGCTCTAATTCTTTTGTGCACATCCAACATTGGCCTCTCAAATAAACCTCAGCCTAGTGCCCTGGGAATTATCTACTTTTTCATTAAGGCAGCACAGGTAGAGAAAGAATTACAAATTACCTTATTGGATTTATTTGAATTTATGTGAAATTCATCTGTATCATTCTGTCTCTTGCCTTTTTCTTAATTGGTAATTCGAACTGATGCCCAATTCTCTGTTGAACCGTTATTCAGCTATCTGTACAAAGTGGAATTTATATACTTCTATGCACTTTCCCTTTATGTTTATTCAATGGGTACGTATCACTTACTCTTGTGCTTACAAAATAATTTACATGAAGAACATTTAACTGCTCCCTGGGATCTTCCAGCATTAGGAAAGTTTACTTACACTGGGCTCCTCGGGAAAAGGAAAAATTACCTAAAACGTATCTCATTCTTTGTCGATTCTATTACTGTTTAGCAAATATTCTCTCCCTCTCCTCCTACCACAGGAGTATGATATAAATGCCTGGCTTGGACACATGCCTTGGCTAATGAAATGTGGGCGATTATGACAGAATCTATGTGTCCACTAATCCTCTTGCTCTCCTGCCCACCTCGATGAAGCAACATGCCCAGAGGAGAGCTGCTCTTCCATCTTGGGCTTGAGTAAGAGGATGGGGGACAGTTGGGACCCCACCTTGCTACCTGGAAAGCAATGATGTAGCTGATCTACAGATCTCTGCATGAGAAACAAGTGATGGTGGTCGTAAACCGCTGAGATCCGAGGCTGTTTCTTACGAAGCACGTTCACGAGGGGCGTGTGTCCAGAGGGAAGGAACTCAGGCTTTTTGTGGGCTGGCAACTAGCCTGGGCCTCCCTTTTTCCAATGAGGTGATTTATTGCCTCCACCCTGGTCTTGTTTTATCTTTATATGGTGTGTGTGTGTGTGTGTGTGTGTGCATGTGTGTGTTTGCGAGTGTGTGTTTGTGTGTGTGCATGTGTGTGTGTTCTCAAAAGAAGATACACATACCTTTTCTTTTAGCTCATGGGGGTGTAGACCAAGGGGAACCATATCAGGGCTTTCTGTGGAGGCTCATGCAAGATCCTGGACTCCAAATCCAGTGTCTTTTAGAATGTTCTCCTCAAGGAGGGTATGAGTTTATTTTGAAAGCAGAGGGAAGGTGCATCAATATTTGAGACCAAGAGTTTGGGTTGTGGTAGATTATATTATTATTCGGCAAATAATTATTCTTTTCCCCCCACCCTGGGGCATAAATACTATTGACCCCCCATCGCTGTTTTGTTCAGTCATTTGACCGCATGATTTACTATGAACAGTTGGACACGGGGGGGAATGAATAGTGTGTCAGTTCCAAAGGAATGCTCTAAGAGGCACCAAAAGTTTCAGCCAGAATTCCTGCACTCCAGGTGTCCTGACAATAATAGTGCACACTGGATAGAAGCCACTTTGACTTTAGTGCTATGGTTGAGGTGGCACATGAAGTAAACCTAAACCAACAGAGCAGCCACACACTGTAGCCAAGTCACAGAACTGTGCGTAAGGAAAAAAAAAATTTTTGTTCTTGCAATCGACATAGATTTAGATGTTTTTCTGTGCAGTATTATTGCAGCAAATGCTGCCTGCATAAACTTTTGATATGAGAAGGGCTAATGCCCACAGGTCGTTAGCATTTGAGCTAACCACGTATCTGTCCAGACAGCATTATGTAGGAAATATCAAAATCCAAGAAGGATTATTCTGGAAAGTTTTAAGTAAATGAAGAATGAAGAAACTCATTCTACACAAAATCTGCTCTTCACCATGCATGGGGGATGCTTGCCAGAATTCTGACTGAAGTCCGGTGGTAATTTTTCCACCATGCAGTGGAACACAGAGTCCACCTACTTCACAGGGCAGTGGGCACCAGTCCAGGTAGACGTAACCTGCTCTTGCAGTGTATTTCTGGAAGTGGATCCAAAGCATTAATAACTCATGACCTTGCACCAGATTATCTGCTGAAAAATGACCACAAACTTCTTTTCTAGGATACTTCTCTCTAGCCTCAACCTAATCCTTCACTGTAGTCGTTTATATCTCAATACACAAAATCTATCTAAGCATGGGTCTTACTGATATAATTCACAACAAAACGAATATATATAAAAAGCTCATTGTTTGCCCTAAATTTCACATTATTATCTTTGGTGCTGTTATTGAATTAAGCTGTCAACACCTAAAAATGTTGAAAAGAAGCAAAGGTTTAAGAATACATGAGGTCTATTATGGTAAGCGTGCTCTGGCTGCCATATCAGTCATTGATTGATTGCCGAGGTTGATTTGGCTGATCTGGCTGGCTAGGAGGGTGCTCTCTCTCCTGCCCTCATCACTCTATGTGCACCCCTCCTGAAACTGTGCTCTCAGTGGAAGAGGGTGACCTTCCTCCATGGAGAAGGACGTCTCCTCCATCAGGAGTGTATGAGTAGCTGTATTTCCGTTAGTGTCTCCAAACAAGCTCCCAAGAATGCATGCGGTCTAAGTGATTAGGTTATAATACAAGTTATATATACATATATATAGCCCCCACCTTACAATCCTTCAGCTTTCGATGGTGTGAAAATAATACCCATTTGGTAGAAACTGTACTTGGAACTGTGAATGTGGATCTTTTCCTGGGCTAGCAATATGCAGAATGTCTCTCACTCATGATGCTGGGCAGTGGATGCCATAGCTCCCAGTCAGTCACGCAATCACCGGGGTGAACAATCAAAACATGTACAACCATTCTGTACCCATACAGTCATTGTTTCTCATGTTCAGTACAGTGTTCAATAAATTACATGAGATGTTCAACGCTTTATTATAAAATAGGCTTTGTGTTAGGTGATTTTGCCCAACTGTAGGCTAATATAAGTATTCTGAAGATGTTTAAGGTAGGCTAGGCTGAGCTATGGTGTTAAATGCATTTTCAACCTATGACCTTTTCCATTTATGATGGTTTTTTGGGATGTATCCCCATTGTAAGTCAAGGAAGATCTGTGTGTGTGTGTGTGTGTGTGTGTGTGTGTGCAACTGTTTTCTCAAAAGAGAGCATGAAGAACAACCCATTTCAAAAATAACAGCAGTTGGGCGCCTGGGTGGCTCAGTGGGTTAAAGCCTCTGCCTTCAGCTCAGGTCATGATCTCAAGGTCCTGGGATCGAGGCCCGCATCGGGCTCCCTGCATGGCGGGGAGCCTGCTTCCTCCTCTCTTTCTGCCTGCCTCTCTGCCTACTTGTGATCTGATCTCTCTCTGTGTATCAAATAAATAAATAAATAAATCTTTAAAAAAAAATAACAGCAGCCTGGGTTCAATCTCATAACAAAGGTGGAAAATATTGAAAAGGAATTGGGGCTGGAGGAAAAAGAAGAAAAGTTAGGTCCTTATCTCCTATGAGCAAGGAATCAAGTATCATATTTTTGTTAAATTCGATAACATAGGCTCAAGTAGTTATGGTGAGCTTCCCTGAATCTTCCCACTCCACCTCAACCCCACGTATAAACAGCATACTCAATGACCAGTAAGTGGTCCAAACTGGCTATTGAACTGTGTGAATTATTTTTTCTACACTTGCAGAATCCCACTTGAGCCTAACCCAAACACACTGTAAAAGAGGGAATGCATAAGTAACATATGCTACCTGAAGACTTTCAAGGAAGAAACAGGGAGAAAAGAGGATCATGACTGGAAGGGTTTTAAAGATAGAAGTCCTTGAAGGCGCCTGGGTGGCTCAGTGGGTTAAAGCCTCTGCCTTGGGCTCAGGTCATGATCCCAGGGTCCTGGGATCGAGCCCCACATAGGGCTCCCTGCTCTGGGACAAAGCCTTCTTCTCCCTCTCCCACTCCCCCTACTGGTGTTCCCTCTCTCTCTGTCAAATAAATAAATTAAAAAAAAAAAACAACAGAAACAACAACAAAATAAATGGGCATTAACAATGATAGAATCCAAGGCACAGAACATAAAAAGGACAGAGAGCCATTTTGAAAGGCTATTATACACAGTCCACAAATAATCATATACTGTATAACATATCATTAAATATGTAAATAAAAATATTGGAAATGAAGGGAACACAAGAATAATACCCATAATAAAAGTAATGTTTATTGAGCATATTATGGGCCAGACACTGTGACAATTGCTATATCACTATTACCTCTTAATCTAATGAAGTAGGAGATTATTATTTTTGTTTTGTAAATGGAGACACTAAAAGTTAGGGACATAAACTAAGTTGACTAAAGAGACAGAGCTGGTATAGATAGATAAATGAGTAGATGATAGGTAGATAGATAAATATAGAAATAGGTCTGCA
This sequence comes from Ailurus styani, assembly GCA_002007465.1. Lineage (NCBI taxonomy): Eukaryota > Metazoa > Chordata > Mammalia > Carnivora > Ailuridae > Ailurus > Ailurus styani. The sequence goes on from LNAC01000225.1 coordinate 1,864,578, forward strand.
TATATATTAATAGATGTATATATGAATATATATGCAAAAATTCCAAAATATACTAGCAAATTTAAGTATGACCGAGGTGCGTTAAGCCTTGGTTGGCTCTGGAATGCCCTTCCTCACCTGTCAGCAGTTTAGCAAGAAGCAAGCTTAGCAAGTGTGGGTGTTTTCAGTGAACGATCAGGGGAGCTCTGGCTAATTCCCGCGGCCGGGCTCCAAAGGCTCTCCTTCTTTTTACAGAACCTCTTACCCTCACCTTCAAGGTCCCTCTGTTGCATAGGCTACTGGGCATTTTCTGTCCCTTCTAACCCCCCTGGAAATAGGTAAAGCAGCCAGGTGTGGAGACCCTCTACTGGTGTGTCCAACTGTATCACACCCTGGTCCTTCTCTCATCAGGACAAGAGAGTCAAGGAGATGGTGGCTGTTCTCCTGCTTCTCTGATTCTAAGTGTCCATTCAGCACAAGTAGTGCCAGTCCACACTCCTTCACGTGGCAAAAATTAATGTATCGGCCACCATAACCAACGAGAGTTTATCATTGAAGTGCTAAGACACTTTATTTGTAGAAAATACATTTTAGGGGCGCCTAGGTGGCTCAGTCAATTAAATAATTTAAAAATGGTTTGAGGGCACCTGAGTGGCTCAGTGGGTTAAAGTCTCTGCCTTCAACTCAGGTCATGATCTCAGGGTCCTCGGATGGAGCCCCGCATTGGATTCCCTGCTCAGCAGGGAGCCGGCTTCCCCCTCTCTCTCTGCCTGCCTCTCTCCCTACTTGTGATCTTACTCTCTCTGTCAATAATAAATAAATAATAAATAAATAAATAAATAAATAAATAAATAAATAAATCTTTAAAAGAAACGGTTTCAGATTAATTTTTCAACAGAAATCCCAAAGTTTATTTGTTTCTTCTGAAATTTGACAATGTAGAGTAATAAAGTGACAGAAATACCCAAGAAAGTTTTGAAAATGAAAAACAATACAAGATACGGATGTACGTTAGAAAACTATAGTAATTAAAATGGTCCCTTTCTAGAACAAAAATCATCAGGTGGATCACTGGAGTTGAATAAAAGTCACAGAACCCATTTCTATACATACAAGCTTGCACTCTGATAAATAAATCATTGCAGATTAATGGATGTTAAGGAAATAAGAGCTGCTGGGAGAATTAATTAACCATCTAAAAAGAAATAAAAACCCCCGTATGTCAAGAAAAGTTTGTAGATAGATTAAAATGTTATATGTGAAATGTTGTATGTTTCACATATATTTGAAAATGCAAACGTAGAATTTATAAAAGCAAAGACCATTTGCGTATGTTATTTTAGAACAAGGCTTTTCTGAGTCTAAGGCAATGGATAAGACTTGACCACAGGAAGACAAAAATGGGCATGTCAAGAATCTAGGCAACAAGTATGGCATATTTTATGCTTTTACAATGAGCTTGTTCAAATAAAAAGGAAATACCAAAAAAATGTAGGAAGGAGGCTACACATATCTCAAGTTGCTAATAAACATAATAAAAATACTCGACTTCAATGGCAGACCAAAAACACAAACTAAAACAAAAATGAGATCCTATAGTTCTTTTATTAAGTTTTTTTCGGATTTGGAAAGGCCGCCCACTACAGGGGGGCTTGGAGAAGACACTCGTTCACACGTTGTTGCCGATGGAGAAACTGGCATAGGCTTCCAGGAAGTACACTGCTAACCCTAACAAGGGATTAAAATAAATTCATACCCTTTCATTCGATGGTTTCAGCTTGAAGAACTAAAACTAAGTATAGTCAAATATGTGGAGAAGATCTACACGTGAAGTCATTGCAGCATTGTTTATAGCAGTAGGGGTAAATAAACTAGCAGTTACCAATAATAAAATGGTCAAATAAATCAAGGTGTCTCCAGATTACTGGCTATCATAAAACTATTAACAAGTATTTAAAAAATTTGACCAAGTTCTGGAGTCATAACATGTAAAAGTCAAGATACACAATTGTATATAGAGCTTAATGACGTATACAATATCTATTTATCATCACTGTCGTCTAAACGAAATATTGATACTGTTTATCACTGGGAGATAGAAGAATTATACTTTTATCTACTTATTTATGATTTCCAAGCCCTCCAATGAAGTACTGTGTAGTGAGTGGGCAGAGTTTCTCACCGCTACTTGGATGTGGGAAAATCAAACAGAACCAATTTTATTTCCAGTCACTTGCTTGCTTCTAATATTTCTTTATTATCACATCTTCTTTCTTACAAACTCCTCTTCCTACTGGATCATTGAGGAACTTAACTTTGTCAGTGGATACTATCTCAGTGTCTTTTTTTTTTCCTTTTTAGGATTTATTTATTTATTTGAGAGAGAGAGAGAGAGAGAGAGAGAGAGAGAGAGAGAGAGAGAGAGAGGGAGAGCACAAGCGGGAGGGACAGGGAGAGGGAGAAAGAATCTCAATCTCAATCTCTGCACTCAGAAGCCTGACTCAGGGCTCTATCTTAGGACCCTGAGATCACAACTTGAGCCAAAACCAAGAGTCAGGGGCACAGCCAACTGTACCACCCAGGTGCCCCTCAGTGTCTTCATTTTTCAACCTTTCAGTTCATAGTGATTGTCTTCAGGTTAACATTCAAGTTTTCAGAGCTGAACCTACATCTGTCTCCTTCCCCAGATGAATCTCGGTGTATGGGGGAGGGTCTTGTGCCCTCCGGAGGTTGGAGAAGGGCCCTTGTACCTTCAGTCCAGTGCGGTCTTACTCTCTTGGAAGTGATGATTAGGTGAGTCTCTGTCAGAATTATATATAACCTGAAAATCAGCTCAGATTTGCTCTTTGGTACCTATTCCTTAACCTAAGATACCAAAGCATCTCTCCTTTGTCCTTACTGCAGGGCTGCCTGCTCCACTTCTAAGACAACCAGTATCATCAGCCACTTTCCACAACCCTTCACAAAGCAAACAGGATTTTCCAGATGGTTTCCAGGCTATGCAGGAGCCCAACAAGACTCTGAGCAGATCAGTTCTGGTCCTCTCTTTGCCGAAATTTGTCATAGCTTTTATTTTACTATTTGTTAGGTAAATGTGGGGTCCACCTGGAGAAATGGCCTCATCTCCAAATCCCAAATGGGGAAGTGGAATTTAGAAAAATAGAGAACACTTTAAGAGAATATAAATTGCCTGACATTTCATAAATATAATAATACCCATTATACTTTAATGTGGTGGGTCCTGTTACTTCTGTTTATGTTAATCTGCACTGTAAGTTAATCTCCTTATAGATTGCCATTAAAATAGCATGTTTATTGGAATAGCTAAACTCAAAGTTCTGTCCAGGTATACAAAATTCTATGAGAAACACACATATTTCAGGGAGAGTGATCAACTTGCTCTGGTTTGCCTGGAACTTTACTGGTTTTAATTCTGAAAAGTCCTGTGTTCTGAGAACCCTACAGAACCAAGCAGCCCAGAATGGATTGTCACCTTGCTTTCTGCCTATATTTGAATATCCATTCAATAACCTATTAAAGGTTATTTCATGTTCTAAGTTTCAAGCTGGGAATCTAGAATATTGACAACACATTCCCATTAGCACTTTCTCTAAAATTTCAGGATGAATTCCTCTTTCCCTTCCATGGACAGTAAAAAGGAACAAAAGATCCTTGACCTTTGATGCGGAAGATTTAAGTTTGCATAACTGAACATCATTTTGGAATAACTCAGAGTCTTCAGTGCTTAAGGATCACCATCTGAAACTGATATTGGATGTTTATTAATACATCATAGATTTGGCTGACTTTCATAAGGCTTTATTTTCAACTTTCTTTTCCAATTTTATTGAGTTACAATTGACAAATAAAACCAGAATATATTTAAAGTGTACAACATGATGATCTGATCTCCATATAACTAAGTATAACATTTTAATAAAAATTTTAAACACATATTTCTTTTATTATTTGCCTCTTTTTGAAAGGACAGGTAGGAAAGAGCGTTGTGAACTTGTGTTTGGTTGCTGAGAGGCAATGTGATCTAGTGGAAGAAATATCAGCTTTAGATTAAATATTCCTAGTTCTAATCCAACCTCTGAGCTTTTAATATTTTCTGTGTGATACCTAAGAATTCTCAATCTCTTAGAACATAATCTATCTATAAACTGACTCATAGCTTACTGTGAATAAGTACTAGAAAAACTGGAAATAATATATATGTGAACTGCCTAGCTCAGTGCCTGGCAAATACTATGTGCTTAATAAAAGGGGGATATTTGTTTGTAATGATGAATTCTTGTTTATGTTTTGGTAGTTGCCCTCTTCTGAACTTCACTCAAGGCAAGGTCTGTACCTTCAACATACTTTGGAAGCAAACTCAACAACCATTCACGGGCTGGGTATTCAGTAAATGTAGTATTTCACATGTAAACCACAATACTGACTTCCTTTTCAGAATTATTTCTATTATACAAGTGGTTATGGAAAATTAACAAGGGAAAGTTTTTTAAAAGGAAGAATGGTGCACTCTTCAAAGGTCGGTATTCACCACTGTGGTTGGTGTGCCCCAAACTGCTGGGCAGAAATCTCCTTTGGACCCAGTGTTTTGGTAAAAAATAAAACGGAGTGGGCGCCTGGGTGGCTCAGTGGGTTAAAGCCTCTGCCTTCGGCTCAGGTCATGATCTCAGGGTCCTGGGATCGAGGCCCGCATAGGACTCTCTGCTCAGCAGGGAGCCTGCTTCCTCCTCTCTCTCTGCCTGCCTCTCAGCCTACTTGTGATCTGATCTCTCTGTGTCAAATAAGTAAATAAAATCTTAAAAAAAAAAAAAAGGAGTAAGTATGCAGTAGTGGCACCTCAAAAAATCCTCTATTTGATATAGAATGGACCCCTGAGTCCCGATTGGAGCTGTTGGGAAGCTCACAGGCTGGTTAAATGATTTAAATGCCAGTAAATCCATAGATCCAGGTTTCTTACCTGGTAGGTAATGAGGTGAGTCATGTGCCTTGGGGAGGTGCTAAGGGAGGAAGTATTGGGCACCTGTGTTCCCCCACCTGTGTCTTTGATCTTGGGTATATCCTTTACTTCCTCATTGTTTTTTATTTGCTTTCTTTCTTTTTTTTTAAGTTTAGTTTTTGGGTTTTTGTTTTTGTTTTTGTTTTTGTTTTTGTTTTTGTTTTTGTTTTTGTATTAGAACTAAGACTATGCCAGGGTTTCCCCGCTCTTAAAATCTGGGCTAAATTATGGGGTGTAGTTCAACCAAGTACTTACTTGTTAAGAAAAAAACTATCAAGTGTCAATAATTTCTACCAAAAAAATACTAATAAAAAAATAAAGAACAAGTTAGTATCATTAGCTAGCGTGATAATAAATTATTTTAATAATTCACTTGCTAGACAATCACATATTTCTAAAATGTCTTAATTGCAAGGCCATCATAATATTTTCAGAAACATAGAAGGAAGTCTGAGGGAGAAGACCATTTTCCCGAACTTCTTACTACTCAGAATATAAAAATATTCAGAACTAAAAGGAAGGTTTCTTGAAATCTGAGCTTGAGATTTTCTTTTATTGCATAATTTAGGAGAGTGACATGGCTGACTCAGTCTGGGAAAGCTTTCAGAATTCTGGTATGAGGGTTCTTTCAAATCCCTCTTCCCCCACAAGACCTAGTGTCTATGTGTTCATATTGGGGCACTTGGCAGCAGATGATGATCTAGAAGCAATCAAGGAAAGTGGCTATTAAAAGCTCACAGGCTTACTGGAGGGAGAAAAATGACTTTTGCTAAAAGCTAAATCTCTAAATATCCCCGAAGCTATTTCCCTCTTGACCTGTACGTGTGGCCCTCTGTATGCATATTCACACTTTCTCCCTGATGTGTGTGCGCCTGTGTGTGTTTTGCAATAATCTTTACACACATTTAAATTTAACACTTGATGAGCACTTAAATGGCTGAGTTAAACAGGAAGTCACTTGAGCAATTTTGGCTCCTTGCCATTCCTCAGGATTTCATCAGTTGGGGAATAATGTGCAGGACAGAAGCCAACCCCTAATTGTTTTGTTTAATTAGACCATTTAGATGGCTAAGCCAGCCTGGAGACCTTGGTTCTCTGCTTCCCTCACCTGGATGACTTTTGCTGGAGCCTATTTTCCAGAACCTCTGTAATTTTGGACCATGGAATTGCGTCGAGAATGAACTAGGACATCACACCATTTGGCTTTGATTTAGGCATTTTCAGGAGCATTTCTCAGGTAGTTCCTCATTTTCCCTTTTGTTCTGCCCCAGGATATGTGAAAACTGATCTTCTTTTCCCTTCTGCTGTTGAGCAGAAGGTTAATAGTCGCTATGAATCCATAAAAAGCTTGTCGCCTTTCAGTGGTGGTACAATTATAGGTATTTTCTGAGGGCTAAGGGAATGGGTATGATGGATGGAGTCTCCTCTCTGCCACCTGATGGACAAGAAAGTGTTCAACTGTCAAATGATCATAAACTAGCAATGACAATGGAAAACAGCATTTTGTGGCACATTAAAATTACACGTGGAATTGTTCCAATAGACTGAATCTTCTGGAAGTCATTGGGTAATAACTGCCCTGCCTATTCAGAGACAGCAATGTTTGCCTTCCCCTCATGTTGGGGATTACATTACAGGGGTGATGTGAGCCTACGCCTTCTCTGAGCTCCAATAAGAGGCGCAAATGAACAGTTGGAATACTTGCAACTTGGCTTGGCCAAATGTGATGAGTTCCTTTTATCACCATTTTAAAATAGCTCCTCGATATTCAACCAAATGTAACCTAAATGTGTCTGAATATTGGAAAGGGAGCAAGGGGTGAATGAGGCCAAATCCTCAGGCAGGTTGCTAATGGGATTAGGGAGTCCAAGGTCCCTCATAAATTCTACTGGCTTCTCTGTGGTGGAAACACAGATTTGGATCACAAGCCAGGAGGGGCTGCAGGGGTTTTTTGAGGAGGTTCTCTCAATAAGCCTGCCCCACTGTTTCCATAGAAACTGAAGTTTTACTTTCTAACTTGAGTGTAGGCACCCTGAGTACAAAAGGATGGGGACTTGGACCCTGAATCTTATTTTCATAAGGTGTCAGATTCAGAAAAGACCTTTCCCACCACCTGGCCCAATTCCTGCATCTTGGAGAAGTGACAAGATTTGCCCAAGTCATACAACAGAGCACGTTAGTGGCCGGTGTGGGACTGCTTTGGGGCTTTCGTTCACAGAACTAGTCAGTGTCAGGTTTTGTTTCCTTGTATCCTTTTCTGATCCCCACCGTGATGCCACCTGACTAGCAGTTACTTCTGTGATTTTTCACAAGCCAGGAGGGACCTGTGGGTGAAGGTCTGTGTATGTGTGGGTCTTCCTCTGTGCATTTACTTGTCCAGGTCCTGGAAGCAAAGACCCCACCATCGACAGCATTCTCCAGAGTAAGTCAACTTCAGTGATTGCTTTACTGCCCTACATTATTTGTTAGTCACGTGAGGAGCTGACATTCCTTAGCTTGTAAATTACATTCCTTATAAATTTGAGTGGTTTACTACCATGGTGGTGGCACAAAACTGATTTCCCCAGAGGGCAGGCAGTAGACAAAGTAACTCCTCCTTCATCAGGAAAGGTATATGAGGCTTTTTATTATTTTTAAATTTTAAGATTTTATTTTTTTCAAGTAATCTCTACACCCAACGTGGGGCTTGAACCCATAACCCTGAAATCAAGAGCTGTGTACTCTACTGACTGAGGTAACCAGGAGCCCCCTGTGAGGTTTTTCACTCTCTCCAAAGATGGGAAAATGGGACCATGGCCATGACAGCCAATCACCATTTCAGTTTCTCTCCTGCCGGAGGACAAGACCCCACTGAAATCAGTAGAGGATTCTATACTCAAAGATCCATAACAGAATGATAACAACTTGGTGTTTGTTGAGGCTTCAAGAAGCCAGGTATTGTGCTAAATATTTTAAATATATTACCATATTTAAAAATCTTCACCATAGCCCAAGAGGTGAGTATTACATGTAATCACCATTTTGTAGTTGAGAAAACAAGGCTCAGAAAAGTTGATTCTCAGGTGCCTGAGTGGCTCAGTTGGTTAAACTTCTATCTTTCGCTCGTGTCGTGATTCCAGGGTCCTGGGGTCATGTCCCGCATTGGTCTCCTTCACTCAGTCTGCTTCTCTCTTTCCCTCTGCCCCTGCCCCCTGCTCGTGCGCCCTCTTTCTCTCAAATAAATAAAATCTTTTTTTTTTAAGTTGATTCTCTTGTTGAAGGTCTCTCAGAAACAGAGGAGCTGGCACTGAACATGGGCTGTTTGACCTCAAATCCTATGTTTGTGACCACCACGCTCTGCCTTGAGAAATTGCTGATCTAGGGTTCTGATTTCACAACTAAACCCAGAAAGACAGCATAGTAAAATAAAACTGGTCCCAAGCTGTAGGTAGGGTGACTTGCCTTCCTGCCCGGGTTGCATCACGCTGGCTGTCAGTCTTGGGCATGTCATCTGTGCCCCGTGGCCTTTGCATCTCATCTGTAAAACTGGGGTGTTAGATCATTTGATTTCTGGGATCCTTTTCAGTTCTAAGTTTCCAGAGTGAATCTGTAACTGAGCCAAGGGCAGAAGGCAGATCACCCAGACTCTGAGTTCAATGTTGATGCCACAATATGAGACCAGCTGCTTATATGGAACAACCGCCAAAACATGGGTCTCAGCCTGCATCGTGAAAAAATGCTTCTAAAGACCATTGAACTAAATCTCCTATTATTTTCTCTTGTTATATATAGTTATTGAATAAAAAGATAGTAAAAAAAATTTTTAAACACAAATCACATATAATTCTACCACAATATCAATTATTCACCACTTCATAGTTTGGTGAATATATTTCCAGGCCACTCACCTCCTGTTTTAATATTCCTCTATACAGGATTTGTCTTAAACAAATATGGGGTATTATGTAACCTGCTTTCAGTTCTTAATATACAGTACAACTTTTCCTGTTAATACTCTAAAATATAAAATACAGTCACAATTGTTGTATAGTATTCCATTGCATGAATGCCAAATAATTGATGTAACTTCTGCTTTGCTTCCATTAAAAAAAACTTTTATTTTTTTATTTTCTTTTAATTTTTTTTTTTTAAAGATTTTATTTATTTGACACAGAGAGAGATCAGATCACAAGTAGGCAGAATTTTCTTTTAATTTTTTTTTTTTAAAGATTTTATTTATTTATTTGACACAGAGAGAGATCAGATCACAAGTAGGCAGAGAGGCAGGCAGAGAGAGGAGGAAGCAGGCTCCCCGCCGAGCAGGGAGCCCGATGCGGGCCTCGATCCCAGGACCCTGAGATCATGACCTGAGCCGAAAGCAGAGGCTTTAACCCACTGAGCCACCCAGGCGCCCTC